>PVIH01008865.1:0-87241 GCA_004025045.1 Sigmodon hispidus | reverse complement strand
GAGGGGGAAGAGACCTTCAATAAGGATATACAGGGATGGAAAAAAAATTCAGAGGGAAAGCTGAACACAAAGAAAATATATGTGTAGTAATCTTATTTGCATTTCCACCCTTGATAAGCCATGCTTATGATTATTATCCTCTGTATAGTTATTGTTAACTCTTCGGCATTTTTTTTTTAAATTCTTTTTACTTTTTTTTTGATAAATACAAAATAAAGAAAAAAAATAAAATAAAATAAAAAAAAAGAAAATAGCACAATTCTCTCCAAAGATAGCTTAAATTACTTCAGTTATAGTATGTAATTTCAAAAGCATGGGCTTTGTTCCTAATGGTAAATTATTTTATAAAGTTTGTAGTGATGAACAAAACTATAAGAAAACTTGAACAATAAATCTGTTAATGTTTTAATGTTGCTACTTTGGTGTGATTAACTTCTTCAGCATGATCTTGAACATAATTTAAAAATAAAATTATATTTTGTTAAAAAAAAAAAGAAAGAAAGAAAGTGTGGGAATCTGTTCTTGTATTTAATGGTCTTCATAGCTAATATTTACAAACACATAGGGATGTGGAGAGAGGGAGGGGAAAAGTCCAAGCTATTGAGGGCGATACAGGCAGGCATGATTCAAGATATGTGGGCCACTGAGCAGCTCTAGAGGTGAGGATGATCCCCTCAGAAGCAGCTGTATCTCAGGCTATGTGGAGGGGCTGTGGCTGGCAGCTTCCACTACTGTCTACCACAGTGCATGGGGAGAATGCCATTAATAATCATTAGCATGGGGCTACAGGTGCTACAGCAGATGTTGCCTGGCAGGAAAATTGGCAGCATCTGAGAACACAAACCAGGAAGTAATTTTCATCATGGGACAAATCCCAAAAGGTGTCCAATCTAATTCAGAATATGTTCACTCTTCTAGCCTTCAGATTATGGGAACTTCACCTAGTCTGACTCTTCCAGGTTGTAGATGTCCCATGCCCATCACTTATATGCCCCCATAATTTTCAGTCCACTTGCAGTGTATCAGCACATTTTTATTTGTTTTTCTTCCACTGGATTATAAGGTCATAGAAAACATGAAACTTCTTCCCTTCGATTTTTTGCCTCTAGCACCCAGACCTGTGCTTAGTTATTATTGGATAAATGAGTGTATAAATGAAGAAATGAGCCAGAATATTAATGGACTAAATGTAAAAAAAGGAAGGCAGCCTGTAAAAAAACATTTATTCAATCAATCTGAATCTGACACCCTCAAAAATGACCTGGGTAGCACTCAACTTTCAAAAGACTATCACCTTGTCTGTGAAAACAATTCATCACTTTGCAATGTGGCTGCAAAGCCACACTTTTGTTTAATCATCAAATCAGTTAGTTGTTTTTTTGTTTTGGATTTGTTTTTTTTTTTTTAACACATGGAAAAAGTGTGATCACAAACTTTGAAAACAAATACCAGAGAACAAAAGGCTGTCCTGATATGATACAGTTTAAGTACTGACACGGGACTTTAATCAGACTTTTGTACAGACCCCATGTAGGATCGTCCTCTACTACATTACACATTTCCCCAGCATTGCTTCCCTACAACTAGGGAAGCAGCTCTTGCTAACACTCACACTCTACAGCGTGGAAAAACGAGCTGAACAGAAATAATTGCAACAGAAGATCTGGACTCCTAAGCTTCTCTACTTTCTAGTCACAGCTACAGAAAGCTGGGATTTCTTTCACCCTAAAATTGGTGACCAGAGAGCAGTATTTATAATGAAGAGGTAACATGTGCCCCAGGAGACAGAAAGCTCCATAGGGGCAGGATGGTATTTTTACAGTCTGCATCACCAACAGCCTACAAAAGAATAAAGGTACCTGAAAGAGAAACACACACACACACACACACACACACACACACACACACACACACACAAATGTCATTTGCTCACCTAATCTAAATCAGGGGAAGCTGCATGGATGAAAGTAATGAGAGAATAAAAATGAAGACATGTACAACAACTGTATGTAAATCTCAAAGTTCTACTCAACTTAGAAAAGAATGAGTAGGTTTGCCAGGAACCAAATGGAATATTAAAATGACAGCTGGGATTGAGTTATGCAGGTGGTATTTTATTTGTAGGGTCTAGTTTAGGGTAACAAGACACAGACAGCTGCAAAACGTTGTAGAGCGAGAAACACAAGTGAATAATGAAAGGGTCTGGATGGTCTGTGTCAGGAAAGAGCCAAACAGCATCGAAGATGAATTAACAAGTTAATAAAAATATCAGCTTATTCGATTATGGGAGCTGACCAAGCAACAAGTTCCACAGAGTATGTAGCAGCAAAAGAAGATTATTAATTAGAAGGTGAAGCTTGCTATCCACAAGATCATCTATCATATCTCCTGCCTTTCTTCCCATCCCCTCTTTCCTAATAACATCCAAGTCTTCTTTTTAAAACTGCCAGTGAACTTAAGAAAACCCACTTACAGTAACTCTAACCAATTTCAAGGGAGAATATCTTAGATAGATTACCCACAAACCCATCATCACAAGAGCCCAATTAATGAGAACTATACAGCAAGATAGTCAACACAGACATTCCTGAAGAGTCCGCACATACCATACAAGAGAGCAAAGAATTAACTGCTTGCCACAAAGGGAGCCTTAACAATCAACATAGACATCTGGAAAGGTAGACTTTAACTATGAGACTCATGTCCCCTTGCCCTGCCCTTCTCCCCATTACACATTCTCATGGCAGTCTTCAGAATTACTCTATTTCCTGTCCTCCAGGAATATGCTCTGCTGAGATAGCAGATATTTTGTTTAATGTGCATGGGATTCTGACAACTACCCTAAAATCTTATATGTTCTCTTTCCCTTTCTCAGATATTACTTTCTTTAAAATATTTGCATGCCTGACTCTGTCCCAACATCAACTTCCAGAAGAGCCAGAATAGCTCAGTGGAGAATGTGTTTGTAGTGATGTACTGATCACTGTTCTTTATGGCAACTTGACTACATCTGAAATTAACTACAATCCAAACAACTGGGTATACCTGTGGAGGATTTTTCTTAAGTAAATTGTTTGGAGTGAGAAGACCCACCTTTAATCTGAATCTCTTGAGATGAGAAAATCTACCTTTAATCGTGGTCACATCTTCTGGTGGACATAAAGGACATAAAAGAAAAAAGATCTTGCTCTTTGCCTGTTTATTCTTACTCTCACTGGCAAGGTCAGACCTTTGGCATTAGAATATACTTTAGAAGTTCTCAACCTGTGGGTCCTGACCCCTTTGTGGTCAAACAACCCTTTCACAGGGATTAACAAAGACCATCAGAAAGCACAGATATTTATATTATCATTCATAACAATAGCAAAAATTATAGTTATGGAATAGCAATGAAAATAAATTTATGGTGGGTAGTCATCACAACATGAGTATTGAAGGGTCATAACCTTAGAAAGGGTGCAAACCACTGATCTACTTTGAGATTGCACCATGTACTGAATACCAGCTGAGACATCCAGTCACATAGACTGAAGAAATTATTGGATTCTTGGGCTTTCCATTAGTAGGGAGCCATTGTTGGACTAGCTGGACCATAGCCCGTAAATTACTCTAATAAATCCCCTTTATACATACACAAACATGTATGTACACATAAAATAAATATTAAATGTATATGTATATACATGTACATATATATTCATTCTATCAGTTATATTCCTCTACAGAACCCTGACTAATTCAGATACTGAGCTATACCAACCTACTGCACTTAGTCATATAATCAATCGTATAGACAATAACATATAGTACAGAATACTTAAGAATCATGCTAGTTGGCTGGATTTCTAGTTTATGTATCTGTTATAATGTATATCTTTTCATTAGTTTAGAATGTACTCTCACTTAAATACTTGCTGTAAACAAATATGAAGGAAAGTATAAGACAGCTAGAAAGAATACTATATAATATATACAATGAAAAGAAGTGAGAAGAGGAGAGCAGAGAGTTGCATTGACCAGTCCAATAAAAAGCTGAGTTCTTCCTTAAGCTACAGGGAAAATATATAATGTAATGATTATCCCAGTTCTTTGTCAAAGTGACCTATGGTCACTTAGTTGAGTTAGAGATGAACACTTGGCCATTGAAGGAAGATTTATTGAGTGTGGACGGGTCACGTATAATCTTCCCAAACTGAGCTCCTCAGTCATGCCTCAGATCATAAATTGCAAACAGCATTGCATCCTGGGGAAAATGTCAAGCTACTTGCATTCTTATGTATTTAAAGGATGTTGAAAAGGCAATCCATACAGCTGCATTTAATTCTCATATCACTGCTTGCAGAAACTGGGTCTTATCATAGCCTTATCATAACCTTATCATAGCAAGGACAAAGGTACAGCTCCTATCAAAGCAAATTAACTTGGAATGCAGTGAGTGATAAGCAGCCAGGATTTGATAAAGGCCTTCTTTCCTAGCTGGTCAGATAAGAAGAGTCAAAACACATCATATGTGGATATATATCACAATTTTGCCACCATACTATGCTAACTCTGCTTCTTGCTTCATAATCTGAATCAAAATCATTGCAGGCTAGGTGAATGTCTCATATAATCTCAGAATGATAACGTAGTACTGACCTACCTGACTGAGCAAGAGAGAAAATCATGCATCAGGCTCTATAACTAAGGAGAACACAGAGGTCTCATGGATTTGTCACCTGAGTGACAGATGCAGCTGAAAAAAAAATTCCCTCTAAAGAAAAAACAAGAACAAATAGGAACATTCATCTAACAACCTGTACCAAAATCAACCCAAAAAAATTAAAAAAAAAAAACAACTAAATCTGAGATATGAAAACATAAAAAAAAATCTAGAAGAAAACACCTTGACATTGATGTTGTAGAACGTTTCCAGGGCCATTTGGGCTCGGAGGTTTGAACATGTTCCTCCTTCGGGGGTTGGATGGAGACTAACTCCACCCTCCTTCTACCTGTCTGTCCTCTGATTCTCCACCTACTTCTACAGTGCTGTGCATAGGCCAAATCAGTTACTTTATTTACATTATACAGAGAGCATTTCCACCACACATTGAGTTCTTGGATACAGTATCAAAAGTACAAGTAATAAAAGCAAAAACCGATCATCAAGATTATTCCAACATAACAGGCCTTTGAAAAGCAAAAACAATTAACAGAATAAAAAGACAATCTATAGAATAAGAGAAAAATTTGAAAACCAGAAATCTGATACAATGTTATATGTATAATCAACAAGAAATTTCTGCAACTCAATAGTTTAAAAAAAAATTCTTAGGATAGTTCTTGAAATGTTTGCAATGATACAAGCATGGTTTATTCTTCCAGGTGTCATGCATTAGATGGTTGTTCCCACTGTGGTGCTGTTAGGAGGTACAAGGCCCTTGAAGAGCTTTACCTAATAGAAAGCCTCCTTTGGGATATTCTTTATCTTTAAGAAAAGAAACAGTTCTGTTCTCTGAGACAACATGGATGAGTCTTGGGATATGTTAATATAAGTAAATGAGCCAGACATAAAATAGCAATACTACATGATATTACATGCATTATTATTATGTTACTTTCTGTCATTGTGACAAAGATATTTTTGGCAATAAACTTATAAGAAAACATTATTCTTCAGCTTACAGGTTCAGGGGAATTCAACTCCGCTCATTTACAGACACTGTTGACAAAGATGAGGTAAGCATTTGGGGACTCCTAATTGTTTCTCATGAGATATTATTAAACAACAAGCCCCACCACCCTCCCCTTCGTATTTTCTATTAGTTAATATCTCTTCCTCTTGTATGTGTGTATACTCACCATGGTCAAGTCACCCACTGTGAAATAATGTAGCTAGAGAGGTCCTAATATGAGTCTGAGGATATGTTAATGTAGTATTAATATTGATGCTTATGTTAAAATAATAACTTATAATAATGGTAATATAATAATGCTTATTAATATAATTATATTATAATATAATACTAACATAACTAATATATTAGTTATTAAGTTAACATAAGTATTAAGTATATTATACTAAGGTTAATATAAGCATAGTGCCATGCTGTTTGGGTTTTCAGCCTCCAAAACTGTAATCTAAATAAAACTCTTCACCTCATAAGTATTCTGCCCCAGGTATATTACTTTAGCAATAAAGAACTAATACAGTGCTCAATGTCACTTATCATTGTGGGAATCAAAAATCACAAGGAGAAATTGCCCACACCTGTTAGGATGGACACTATCCAAAAATAAACAATAAATGTTGGTGAGTGTATATAAAAATGAGCCTAGAGGTATTTGTGGGTATGAATTGGCTTTGGTACAATCACTCTGTGGAGCCCTGTGAAGGTGCCTCATGAAACTTAAATCTCATCTCTCAAAATATACTCAAAAGAATTGAGATCAAGAACTCAAATTAGCTCATTCAAGTTAATTGCATCATTATTCACCAAACACAAGACATGAAAGCAACAGAAATGTTCATGAAAGGATGAACAGAGAAAAGAAACATGGGGTATGCAACACAGGAGGTGGGATATCATTGAATCTAAGGGAAAAAAACGGTCCTGCTGAAACACATGAATAAGCCTGAGGATATGTTAATATAAAGAAAGTTTCCAACCTTCTGATATGTAGTAGACAAAGCATACAGGAAAAACATCCATGCTATACAAATAACCAGAAGTGTCTAAATCTTTGGTGAATGCCCACTAAGCCTCTTTGCTTTGGTTCCTTTCCCCCTTGGTAATATAGTATTTCTTAACAGTCTCTGTTTTGCTTGCTACTGTTTCATGTCCCTATCCATTTCTGTGTTCTGGGACGCAAGAACTCGGAACTCCTCCAGAGATGCTCATCAAATACTGATGATGTCCGAAGACATTCAGCACCAGTCTCAGCTACGGTTTCTGCTCCTCACACATTAGGCATGCTGAAGTGATAATGGTCTGATCGGACTTGCTAAGTAGGACTGTGTTGTTGATCCCTTGCTAAGTGAGAGTTTATGCTTTTAATCCCTAAGAGGGTTTTGCCACTGCCACTATGCTCACGTGCCCATTTTTCCAGCAATTAAGGGTGGCAGCTGACAAGCCTGACTAATATCAACTGACTGATTCAATTTATCTAATTGGAAATTTACTGCCTCTTTGTGGTAATTGCTTTCTGATAGGTGTTAATGGGTAATGCAAATATCATCAGAATCATAAGTGAGCCTGTATTACCCTCTCATGCTTGTTCCCATATCTCCTTGTCTGCTTCAATCTACTACTTTCTTGGCCTTGACCAGGATCTGAGACGTCTATGATAAATACTTCTATAGCAATGTTATGGTCAATGATAAACTGTATATGGGTTGCTGGTTCCTCATACTCTATCTGATACATATCAGAATACTAGAGGTTTTCAAGCCTTTTCTCTTTGAAAATAGGGTTTTCATATGCTAATTTTGCAGCTTTGATGTAAGGCTTGGATCTCACTCTCCACCCTATTCTGTTTCAAGGCTTCTGTAAGAGCCATGATCTCGGAAACCCTCTGGAGCAGCTGAATAGATGATTGTTGCTTTTGAGGGCCATCCCTCCAGCCTAAGAGGGACCATAAAGCTCTCTTTATACTACCTGGAGAGAATGATGTCTAACCCCTGCAGAAAGAAAGGGCTGGAATCCCTGTATCACAAAGAATTAAGACTGGAAACTGTGGAATCAGAGAATAATCAGAGTTGACAAGAAAGTTAGAAATGCAAAGTCCAAATACAAGTAACATGGTTATAGCAACCAATGATCTCAAAAGCATGAGATTTAGGAAAACCATGTCTGTGTTTTTCTCCTAAGAGAGCTACCCTTATATAGCTTGTTCCTGTCAGTGAGAGTCCCTTAGACTGAAAAAATAAATAAATGAAGTAAAATACTAATGGTTATATATTAAGACTGTGACTAAACAAAAAGAATAATTCTAAGAAGGAATCCAAAAGCAGAGTGGATTAAAAGGGAAAAAAAATAGGAGGTTGTAATCAATGAGTATAGATTATATCAACAGCGTCAAAATAAGGGGGAAAGGAGACAAAAACCAAACATAAAGAAAAGTTATAATTCCTGAAGATTGATAAATAGAACTTATATTTGTGTTAGAAATTAATACATTAGTTTTTCATGTTTGAAAAGAAATTTTAAGTCTCTGAATAGTTTATAGCAGTGATTCTCAACCTGTGAGTCATGACCCCTTGGCAAACTTCTATCTCCAAAAAAATTTGCATTACAATTTATAACAGTAGCAAAATGACAGTTATGAAGTAGTGACAGAATAATTTTTTAACTTTCTCTTTATTTCTTCTTTGTGCCTTTCACATTATGCATTCAGATCCCCATTCATTTCCCCATCCCTTAGTATCTGCCTTTTGCCCTTGCAAACTCCCTCCCAAAATAAAATAAAATTTAAGAGATAAAAAGGAAACATCTTATCATGGACACTGTAGTGTGATACAGTAATTCATGCAGTAACTCTTTTGTTCATATCATCTTTACTTGCAAGTGGTTATTGTAAAGAGTCATTGGTCTGATGTGAGGTCTCTGGTTTCTGCTACACTATCAATTCTGAGGCCTTACTGGGACTCCTCTTGGATATCCTGTTTTTGCCCTGTGTTGTAGAGATCCTGTATCTTTGGGTCTGCAGGATCTGTCCCTTTGTGTGATCCTGTAATCATAGATGGGGCGGATGTTGGTGTGGGCCAACTCAACCCTGGTAGTTACAGGGTTGGTCAGTCTGCCTGCTCTCCCCTGATCTCACCACCAGAGTGAGCCTCTCCATCATTGCCCCGGCTAGTTCACCCCATATAGCAATGAAAGAGGGGAGGGGCCAGTTCTCCTGCTTTTATACCCTCAGGGCCGGCTGTTCCACACCTGAACTATCTCATCCAGGTCAACTCTACTGTGCTGCTCAGGCAAGGTGTGGGACCCACTTTCCCAAGTGTTGTAACCGGTGATGAGGAGGGTCAGCTCCCTTGCCCATCACAGGTGGCAGGGAAAAGAGGGGAGGGCATCTTTTCCTTGCTCTCTTCACCACACAGGAGTCAAAGAGATTATAGCCAGCTATCACACTCTCAGAGCCAGCTCACCTATGCTTCTGCCAACAGGGTGGCACTACTGTGCTACCCAGGCAAGGTGCAGGGCCTGCTCTCCCGAGTCCTGAAGCTGTGAGGATCAGATCCCCCACCTGCTGTAGGTAGCAAAGGAGCAAGAGGAGGAGGACATCTTTCCTTCATCCATGCCACCACATAGAATATAAGAAGAACACATCCTACTCTCTCATCCTCAGGTCAGAGCCTCAAGGCCAGCTCGCCCATACCCTTGCAAAGAGGGTTTACTCTATTGTGCTGCCCAGATGAGGTGTAGGACTCTCTCCCTCCTGCATGCTTCAGTGGGTAAGGGACAGAATCAGTTCTCTCTAGTGTTGCAACCAGAGAGGGGTGATGCTAACTCTGCATAGCCCTATCGTCTCGGTTTTTGGTGGTATCAGGAGCCATACACATTAGCAGAGGCCATGGCTGCATAAGAGCCATGAACCCAGATATGGGCCCAGCAACAGCTCAGGACCAGACATCATTATGGCCATTCGTGACAATCAAGCCACCCACCTCAGTCCAGTCCGTACCTTTTTAACCTTTTCAGGTACACCTCTGTCATCAAGACATGAACCATTCTGTCTCTCTTTTCTCTCTCCCATACCACACCATACATTTGCTCACTACAGTAATGCCTGTCCGCCTGGCACTGTAAGGTGTCAGGTGGTCACTGTTTTCTCCTCAGAGCCCTAAGCAGACCTCCTCAGGCCTGTGTGTGGGTCTCCCTGTCCCACTTAATCTGTCATGGCACTGGGCAGGAGTATGCTTCCTCATCACAAAAATATCTTAATAGTGCCCAACCAGCCAGCACCTCTGGCTCATGGTTGGTACAGAGGTATTGATGGAGTGAGTCATCTTGATGACTGGGGCCAAAAAGCCCAGACTGTGTTTGATTAAGTTCCTCATAGAACTGGGACATGGGGAAGAGGTGTTACTGGAATCCTCTCACAGGCTGACACTAGAAAGCCCAGACTGCTATGATGAAATAATCTTATGGATAGGGGTCATCATAATATGAGGAACTATATTTAAGGGTCATAGCATTAAGAAGGTTGATATAGATAGATATCTAAATATATAAATATAGATACAATAGATAGATACAGATATCGATAGATATATAGTTATTGTTGTAATTGGTTCTGTGCTGGACTTTCCGGTCTAGCCCAGAGGTTTAGTCTCACTCTCAGCCCCGCTTTGCCTCAAATAATCACACACAAGCTTATATTATTTTTATGCACATTGACCTAGGGCCCAGGCATATAACTTGCTAGTTCCTTCATCTGAACTCATCTTGTTTAGTATCTGTGGTAGCTCTCTCTGGAGACTCTCTGGTATCAATCTCTGTTCTTCCTATACTCAGAGTTTTCTTAGCCTGGTAGTCCTGCCAACACTTCCTGTTTGCCTTTGGCCAATCAGCTTTTATTAAACCCATAGGCGAGACAAATATTTACATTACCATCATAATCACAGGACAAGTTATGTATACAACCACAGGTATAATCAGGCTTCTTTTTTAAATACTGTGGAGGCTCTAGAGATCCATTAGGGAGAAGTTTTATTTTAGAAAAATAACGCTTTGTGTTTCTTTCAGTCAGGGTGGGATATCCCTAACAACACGTGAGAATACATCAGAAGATATTATAAGTTTCACAAGGCTTATCTCCCAATATTGCTTTAGCTGCACAGTTTATAAATACCCTAGCTAATAACCACACATTATGGAATAGCTGGAGAAATAAAGTGTGAGTCGAGAAATGGCTCTTAACTTGCAGGTGAGGGTGTGAGATGTTGTGCTTTGTTTTTAAGCCATTTACAGAGCAATTTCCAAGGTTGGGGTTAATGATTATCTCTGGCTTTGGAGCATTTTCATCAACAATTGTTAGTACACTAGTTTGTTTATAAGGAGTCCTAGGCTACTGACTAAAATAGAGAACAAAACCTCAATATTAGAAAAAATATTATCAATTTTTACCTGTAGTTGGCCAAGGAACCCCAATGCTTGCTTGTCTGTAGTTGCTTATATTAGGGATTCACTCGAGAACCTTGGGCAGTATCTGACCATCACTGGAATTGAAGGCCTGTGACAATAAAACATTGTCTCTCTCAGTATTCTTCTATTTGTAAAGGAAGCAAATTCCTGTATTTTAGAAGCCCACCAAGGACTGTCTATTGCAGTGGCTTGGCTAATGAGAATTATTCCAAGCTTTCTCCCTTTGGGGTCTTTTTTGTTCAGCATAGACTATGATCTACTTAGGAAAACAAACCATTCCACAGGGCTAAGGGTATCCTAATTTTCCTCTTTCGTCTGTAGTCACTTCCATTGGGTCTTTTAGACTCTCTGCTTTTGTTGTGGAAAACTTGAAAGCCAAACTTGAAAGTAAACTTGGAGAACTAGGGGTCTCAATCTTTCTTTCTTGAGTTACTTATACAAGCACATCAAAGCAAGACATAAGTTATTGTCTCAACCCTTGGCTTCCAGAGACAGCAAAACCTAAAAGGACAGCCTTTAAAGAGAACATGAGGGTAAGGCTGGACAGTGATGGAATAATAATCCTCTGAAAGCCAAACCATTCCCTCGAGCAATAAAAATGTCTTTAGACCTGTTGTAACACCAAACTAAGACAATGGCCACCAACGAACACCTAGATCAAGACTGTCCAGTTATACATGCATCTTTCCCACTGTTTAAATTTTGTTGTTGTTAAATTAAAATTAAATTAAATGCTTATGTCTGTTGACAAAACAGTTCAACAATGGGACAAACCCCCTATTTATAACAATCTGTTGGCCTCTGGCATATATAGTCCTCCATTTTATTTGCCTGTGATATATCTGAAGAATTAATCAACCACGATACATATTGTCTCAATCTTTGGACAATTGTTGCCATAATTCTTAAAAAGACAGCCCCTAAAAAGGCAACTGAATGGTAAACCCCTTGAGATACCTCCCACAATCAATATGGTAGTCTTATTCTTTCTTGCATTTTAAAAATAAATGTCGTTTTGATCCTTCACTCCTCTTTTGTCTCTGTCTTTATCCCTCATAAGTGTGAAACAATGCACTCAAGAGTCACTGTTTCAAGTTAACTTTTGATGACAATTAATTGCCCAGCACCTTGGTTCTTGGGCCAACCTCATCTGCCTGGAGAAGGCCCCACTGACTCTTAAAGGTCTGTCTTGCTAAGAAATAAAGCAAGATAATTTAGGAAATAGTATACTTCCAAGAGAGAAATCAGGCCACAGAAAAAATTTTGAAGTTTTAACAATGATGATACTACTCAAAAGACTGGAGATTTTATGTGTCATTTATATAGTGTGGGCTTTTTCACTCACACTCTATTTGTTTAATATTAGCCTTGTCCAGAAGGTTTCCAACCTTACTTTTTGATAAAAGGTTTCATACTTATACTAATGTCAAGCCTTTATGTAAGGCCTTTGTCAGGATTCCCCCTCTACTCTACTGTCTACCATGATTCAAGAAAAGGATTCAGGGGCTGGAGAGATGGCTCAGAGGTTAAGAGCACTGACTGTTCTTCCAGAGGTCCTGAGTTCAATTCCCAGCAACCACATGGTGGCTCACAACCATCTATAATGACATCTGGTACTCTCCTCTGTATATATAATAAATAAATAAATCTTTAAAAAAAAGAAAGAAAGAAAAAGACGATTCAATTGCTCAGATGGTAGCATTCTGGTTTAAACCAAGAAGAGAGCATGACAATTTCTCACCATAAACAGGTTTTTGGTCTTGAGTTTGTCTTTTCTGCTAGCAAATCCTTAGCTATCATGTTCATTCAGGGCCAAGAAGGAAACTGACGCACACGCCAATGTTGCATTTAGCCAAATGTCCCACTTTTCTGGACATGAAGCTCTCTAGAGCTTATCAGAATCACAGGGATGATGGAAGAAAAACAAATAGCAGTACCAGAAACATCTCAGCTGATGCAACATTGCAATGACTTTGGTTTGTAAGCCTTCGGTGGCATAATGACCAGAATGGCATATAAGATACAAGTTATACTGGACAGTCTTTTACTAACTGAAAGCATTTTGGAAAACCATGCACTCTGCCAACACAAATTAATATCTGTTCTCACAGGGGAGAGCGATTTGGCAGAGCAGGGTTGGGAGCAGCAGCTATAGAAAAATAAAATCATTCATGTTTGTATCTTTCTTAATTGAGAGTGCTGGGTAACGTGGCTGCATTTGTTGTTTTGTACCGACCATCAGCTGGGACCATTCTGGGAAGGCACAGATGTTTCACCCCTAGCTTACAATTTGATGCCCACAGATTGACATTCTCCAAAGATTTCCTTTTCTCTAGTGCCTGCTCAATTATTCACTTTCCCCAAGTGCTTTCTGAGCCTGGTTTGTCATTATTAAGTGTCCTTTCTGCAACACCCACCCTCTCTCCCTCCATAATAGAATCTTCTCCCCTATTGTCTTCCTCATTTGCAATTCATTTTCCTAATCATCACAGCTTTGTCTGGACTGAAGAGCACTCTGGACTCTTTCTATATAATTCCTTCTTGCTTCAGTTCTGAGAGGGAGGGGCAGCAGCTGACTCACTTCAAAATGCACTCTTTAAAAAATATGCATTGTTGTCTGATTGTAAAACACTTTAAATAAAGCATCCTAAATATACTTAACTGCTCCTTCATTTTAACTTAATATTGGGAGGTGGTTTTTTAAGTCTAATAGAGCTTTGACAATAACTCCTTTGGAAGGTTGGAAATTTTTAAATGGTTTTTATAATGCTATAGCATTTGGAAATGTCATAGAATGAGAATCCCTTCATCTGTTATTTCAACCCTAAAAAAATTATCTCTGCTATGTAGGTATGCATACATATATATAATTATATGTGCAAAATAATATACTAACATATTCATATATTAATATATGTATATATCTATATACCCTAAGTGGATCTTTTCATTTATTATATTTACATATATGTATATTTGCCATATATGCACATATGTACATACATGAATACATACATGTATATCTTATAGGTATTGCAAACTGAAGTTTCCTGCAAAGATCCTCAGCTGTGTTGAAGAGTTGGCACACAAACTGATTATAAGTTAATGGTTGTAAACTTTATTATTCATCATAGCCAAACTGATCTTAGCTATCTTTAGTCTCCTTCATAGTCAGGTTCTGGTCCCCTTAGTGCCTGATACAGTATCCCCTTTCCTGCTAGGTAAACTTTTAGACTGTGTTAACTCAATAGATCACTAACTTTTACCAAGCCTGTAGAAGTGTTCAGTGATGGCTGAAAGTATCACCTAACAGCATCAGAACCTATATAGATTCTTTTCCTGCTTTGCTGAAACCTTCTACCATCTGTGGCCAGCAACATACTTGGTGTAGGATTGACTAATGGCTTTCTTTGTTCTCTAAGCATAAACAGTTCATTAAGAAGGTTCATAGTAGGACATATCACTCAACGCAGCCTGAATCCACGTTTCTGGGCCATGGTTACTCATATTTGACTCAAAATAAATGATTACTCATTTACTTTAGGGAACAAGTTGTGTTTTGTACCAACAGAATTATGTATACACATGAATACACATGTATATATGCTTATCACATACAAATTATGTGTCTATGCATACCTATACATATATGCATGTATATATGTACTATGTATTTATATATATATATACATATATACCCAAACAACAAAAAATTTGAATTAGTGAATAAGAATTAGTACATACATATTTTGACTGCCTTCCTAACTCTGATATGTGGCTCATGCTCCTACCCCAAACCAGTTCACCTCAAATATGCACAAAATCTCAACTCTCCTTTCCTGTACAGGACATCTGAGCCGTGCCTCTCTTATGCTGTCCATTTCCATTTCTGCCTCTGATCTGATGCAACCTCACAGATAACAATACAGTAGCTATCTTCCCTTAGTCTTTTTTCTCTGTAGCTGCTGTCCAATTCCTGTTTCCCTGTACATCAAACCTCCTCCTTGTAAGAGTTGCCTCGATTCCTTGTTTTGAGCCTTTTTTCAGTCCATCCTTTTCCTGAATCTATGTCGGTAGGTTTGTGTTGTCATCATCACTGAAACTGTTCTTGTCAAGGTCACACTGTAAGTCTTGAATTAATATTAATCCCCATCTTATGTAAGATTACAAACAGTGATTAACACATTTGATCAAAATTTTCTTTAAAATGCTCTTCCCTTTTCAGCCCTCTAGTACCAAATCCCATTCTGATTTCTTTGAAACTCTAACCTCACTTTTGTACTGTGTACTAAATCCTATTTTAGACCCAACTTTAGTCTCCAAAGATGGAGTCCTCACATTCCTTGGTGATCTCCCGTCTCTTGGTTTAATATTCCATTCAGATGCTGACTACTCCCAATTTTAAAGAAAATCTCTAGCCAACTTTGTTCTCTGAACTGTGTATTCCCATGTCTATCTGCATAGTGAGTGAATGCTTAATAGAAAATTTAAATTTAGTATATGTATATATATTATTAAAATAATGGCTTTCCTTTCTCCACCAAACCTGATCTACTAACCACCTTGCCTGTATGTTATAAATCTCCAACCTCCTTAGAATCATCTTTGAGTCCTTGGCCAGCTCTATTGATATCTCTCTAGTCCCACCTTCATTATGTATGTGGATTACTACTAGTGGCTTCCTAACTTGTCTTCTAAATCTCACCCTCCAGTTGATTTCCATTTTGTCACCATAGAATCCAGAGTTCTTACAGATCCTTACTGATGCTCATTTCCTGAGCTCTCTGACTATATCCCCTCTCTTCTCCCAGTCCCTCTGCATCACCACAGTAACTTTTTGCTATTCCATAATGGGTCAAGCATGATCTTCCCTATGTGTATGACACTCTTGCATATAACATACAAGAAACTCCTTCAGTATTTGTTCCAACATGTTCTTTTCATTAAACCTTCAATAATATCTCTTCCTCTGTAGCCTGTCTTGCCTTCCTGTAGCATTGTGACCCTAAAGGTTACTAGTCTATCTCTAACAGAATGCAAATTACATGCAAACAAAGAACTATTTTGCATTTTTGTTTTCTACTGGCCTACCTCCAATGCCTAGAAAAATATCAATAGGATAATAAGCAGCTTATAAAACTGTGTTGAATAAAATAAAGATTGAGTTATTATTTATTGAGGTAAATTTTTAGCTTGGGATTTACTTCAGGTAAAGCACAATACTAGGCACTGTTGAAAAGATGCTGGAGGAACATAATGACAGTCTTGCCTTCACAGAAAGTATTGTAGTCAAGTGTTAATAAAGTTATCCTAACAAAGAATGCCTCTAAGGCACAGTTGTTCAAGTCCTAAAGATATGTCTTTTTTCCCAATTTACTTTGCATGAAGGTTTAGTGATGCTTGAAATTCCATAATTAAAGCTTATGCTCCTATGCACACATATGACCTTGAGTAAAGTATTTAACAGCTATAAGTCATAAATGTTGTATTTGCGTTTAGGGATAATAGTACCCAGCTCTTGGCTTATTGCAAAGAACAAGTCCATCACTTGAAAAGGCTTTGTGCCATCTCCCAAATGTAGTAAACAGTATTGGACATTAGCTATTATAGCCATTTTCTTGAATCAAAGTCCTTATCCTTATTAAAATGCAAAATCACTTCATAGTGATAATGGGTATGTGTAAAAACAAAATGGACCAGTTCCTAACATCATATACACATAGTTTAAGACAAGAAGAAAGAAAAATAAGTATGGTAGTCTTACTCATCACCATCTTCTAATGAGGCTGATTCTTCTTGACCAGATCTCTACCAGCTAATTAAACACAAGAAAAGTCATTGAAAAAAAGACACAATAATCTCTCTTGTGTAAAAGCAAATCAGCATTTTCTTCCTTTTGTACTTTTCTTTTTTCTTAAATTCATTTATGAGTAAGACCAAGAACCTCAAGAAGGACCTCAGATCTCCTGGAAACATTCAGGTGTAATGAAAAGTAGTTGAATACTTCACTCCATCCAGTAAGATTAGGACAGACTGGAGTTAGGGTACTAGTAAGACAAGCTAAAAGTTTTAAAATTTATTCACACTAGAAGCAATGATAATAGCTAAAAGAAGGTGTTGTCAGGAAGAAATAAAATGAAGAAAGTAGGATCAAGTGTGGGAAAAAAAAAAAAAGGAAAAGTATGTGTGAAGAAGGTTAACAGCTTAAATATAACTGGCCTGGCAGGGATCAAGATCTTCTGAAGAGACACTTCTGCCTCTCACTTTTTAACTAAGTTTTTCCTCTTTAAATCTTGTTTTAATTTTTAATCACAGTTTTAAGAAAAACAAAGCCTTATAATTAGAGCATTATTATAAATTTGATAAATTAATGGTAAGATTTTTCAATTTATTGAGGATTTTACATACGCATAGGACATGCTAGCAACAGATTCACCCCTCACCCCCTCTTTTTCAACTCCTCCCCTATCCCCCCTCTACTTTTTAACCCACTTGCATTATACTCTATTTAGTCATGGGGTCTACTCAGTATTGCCTGTATGTAGCTAGATGTAAGGCCATCCACTAGAACCTGAGCCTATCAGGGATCATATATCTGAAGAAAATTGATATGGCAGCAGTCATCACAGATTTTCAAAAGAAAATTTTAGTTCAAAGTAGAAAATTAATTTTGGACAATGGGCATTTTCACTGAATTCCATCCATGGTCAGTATCTCTTACATTTTTATTAGCTAATAAGCAGAATCAAAATATAAAAAAACCAGATAGGTATTTATTATATTTGCTAAGTGCAAGCCAGTTTTCAGAAAAGGCTCAAATGATTTATTGAGCCACAAATATGCACCATCTTCTTTAACATATTTTGCACAATCTTATTTCTAATTCTAGAAATTAGAATGTTACATGTTGTCTTCATTTTACAGTCAAGGAAGCAAAGACTTGGTGGCATCAAACTGTCCTACATCATAAAAAGTAAGCAATAGAAAAACACTAGAATCAAAGCAAAGGTTCTCTGTGTAAACCCCAAGGCCCAAATCAAGTTTTTATTAGTGGGTGGAGAGTGCAGGTTTCCAAGTTTGCAGTGTGGAGCCCTGAGGCACCAAGTACTTGAATCAAAAACTGCAAGACATCAGTGCATCTGGCAGCCATTCAGAGACTGGAAATAACCAGATAGACCTACACAATTTGGCATTCAAGTGTGTCAGTCTCCCACTACCTTGTAAAGATTCCTGCTATCAATACCACATCATGGACAAATCCATCAGATGCCCCTTTTGAAAGCTGGTCTCATGGGGGAAGAGGAGAGGAGAGCAGAGACTCTGGGAACTCTTGCTTCCTAGAGGGGAGGGGAGAATGGAGGGAGACTCATCTTCTTAAGATAGTCAAGTTTGGGGCAACTGCAGACAACCTCACTTTTATTAGTACAGTCATGGCTGTCTCTGATCAGGCAATAAACCAGCAGTATACATGTCACAGCCTGATGTGCCTGAAGAAAAAGGCTATCTATACCCTAACTTATTTGCCCTTCCCCTGTGGCTATACTCAAACCTTCTCATTTTAATCAATGAGTGATGCTGAATCATTAAAAGCACACCTGGATGATGATGATGATGACTTAAATGCATAAAAAAATCAAGTTCTAGTCAGAGACTGAGTTTGTGTTGCAAGAGCTGAGCTGACCATTTACCCAGCAAAATGGAACTGTGTCCTCCCTAATAAAGGAAGTACCCTTCCATAGCCAAACTGACTTCCTGGATTATGGGATAAATAAGGAAAGAGTCCTGAAAGATTGTCTAAACCACCCAGAAAATCGAATACGTATTTGCTGGTAAGTTATTTTGTTCTTATTGTTTGCTTGCTTTGGGTTTGTTTTGGTTTATGGTGATGTTGAAGGGGGTGGAGTAGCAATTTTCTAAATCATGTTTCTTATTTCACTAAGGGGGGAAGCGACTATCAAAAGAGTTTGGTTGGTTAAAACTGGCTAGGGACGTATTTCTTCCTGACATCTAGTATTATTCAAATGACAGCAGATATGACTGAAAGCATTTATCACACACTCTGACTGGCTTTAATCTCACACAAAGGAAACTGCACTTGGCGCACTGGGCAGGAGGGGGGATAATGAGGCTGCAGACCAGGCTGCCAGAGTGGGGCATTGATTTTAGATGCCAAAAATAGAAGCTGCTTCAGTTTCCAGCCTGCCCGGTGTCTTGAAGTAGATTATCAGCTGAACAGCACCAGTATAAGGAGATGTTTCCAGGAATCAGACTGCTTATACACAGGGCATTAATTCTCCAGAAATATGTCATGTGGCCCAATCAAAATGGCTTCCTCTTTAAATAAAGCTTACATTCTCTGAGGGAACATTCTCAGTTCAGAACAGCAATAATGACCTCTGCTCGCAGGGCATGTTCTAGGAATTAGCACCTGGGTAGGGTTAATGATATAAAGCACAGCTGCTCCTAACTGCCCATTAATCCCAAGTAAATACCCAGCAATTCGATTTCTGCAGCTTTAGAATAAACCTAAAATCAAACACCCCCTTCAGACCCAGTAGATTTAGTACAGGAAAAGCTAATGACCACAATAGCCTGTCCCCAGGGATATACAGGAGAGCAGTGAGGAAGGAAAACTAATGCAAAATGTGTTTTTCCTTTCCTGATATTGAAAATTTAGGTTTTCTCAAACACACACATACACAAAACAAAACAAAACAAAACTTCCGGTTTGCCCATAGAAGGGCTGCTTACCAGAAATTTGTGGTGGCCATAGTGCATCTGTCGGCATTAGCTGTGACCTACTGTGCTTTCCTTATCTGTAGCTGAGCCTAATCTGGCTTGAGAAGCTTTAAATATTATTTTTTATGTTTCATGTATTTTAGAGAAAAGAGAAGTTTTATTACTGTATGGGTTTTTTGTTATCTATTCTGAATGTTTTGCTTCTTTATATAATGTTTGATATTAATTTTCAAAAAACAATAAAAAATTTTTAAAAAGTATACAACACTTAGTTACTTAAATTTCAGGGAAACAATAAATATCCATTACTATTAATACATACCACTTCATACCTGGGGCATTCTAATAACATATTAATCTTTTTATACATAATTTATTTAACTGTACATCTTGTATTTTATCTTGCAACCTGATGTCTGTACATTGAGCAATGTCTAAGTAAAGTATGTGTTCCTTTCAAAAAAGAAAATGAAGGTTTTCTCGCGTTGATTACTATGGAGAGATTGGTTTGTCGCCAGCCGCCATCAGTGAGGATGAGCTGTGTGTTGTTTTTCTAGTTAGTATAATGGATTTAGTACAGACCCCTTCATTTCCCCATAACAATGATTAAATAACCTGTGACTACCAGTCTCACATGAGCTCTGCCTCTGACTAAGTGGCAAGCCAGGCTAACCAGGGTCAGGAAGCTTGACTAGATTCTGGAATCACTGAGCAGAAACTACCCAACAGAAGCTCACGTGCACCCCTCAACTGTATAGACTATATAATTTCCTTCTTCTCTGCCATTGTTGGCCATCACCACACTGCAGAATCTTTAAGTGGAATCATTAATCTTTGGAGCCTCATAGGGGAGGATGAAGATTTTCTTTTTTTTTTTCTTTTTCTTATTATGAATAAAGTCTCATGTTTTAATCCATGTATCCCCTTGTTCAAACTCCCTTCCCTCTCTGGTCCCTCTGAGTCACTCTCTCTTGAGTGAGGAAAGAGCTTGCAGGATGGTGCAGATGGACCAAGAAAAGAAAGAGCGAATAAAAAAGCTAATACTGACCTATACTAGTATAAGCTAGTGTTTTTTTTTTCTTCGTTTTGAAGACAGTTTCTTCTTACAGTCTTGGCTGTCCTGGAACTCATTCTTGTAGACTGCCAGGCTAGCCTTGTACTCAGAGACTCACCTGCCTCTGCTCCCTGAGTGCAGGGTTAAAGGAGTGTACCACCACCATGCAACTAAGCCCACATTTTTATTTGTCTTATAGATGGAATACTTTTGCAGGTTTTTCCGTCTGCAAAATTGCTAACATAACAGTTCAAAACTGCCTGATGGATGAGGAAATTGCTTCTTGGATTTCTTCATTTGGGCAGCCCTCCATGCCTCTAAGTTTTTATGTTTGTATCAACAACATTCTGACCTGTTCAATTCTCTTGAAAATTGAGATCACTGCTAATTTTGTTAAATATCATTTTCTTACACAGACACACACAAATGTCCTCCAGAAAGATAAGACAACAGTGAATATTTCTTACCAACTTTTGGTGCCTGGCACCAAATATTATCTAAAGTAAGTATTGATTTCTTAAAGGAACAATCGGGAAGTGATCTGGTCAAAGAAATAAAGAAGGTTTCATTGAACAGTCTCTTAAACAGTTTGGTAAGGCTGTTGCTCATTTTGAGGCAGAGACTTCTTCCAGATTAGCCTTGTACTCCATCCTGAGCCTCTTGCTTTATCTTCTCAGCTGCTGAGATCATAGGTGTGTGTGTGTCTGCTCAGTTGTTTATTTTTCCTTTTTATGATTATAAACATGATTAAAGTGGCAAGCTCTGACATTGGTTAGTGGATAAATGCCATAAACATTTGTCTTTACCTAATTACACTCAGACAGGCTTTCAGTTTTTCACCCATGCTGAAAGCAGGTAAAAACTAAGAAGTTATACCAAAAACAAACAAATAACAAAAGAACTCATTGTATTAAAAGTTAATTCCTTCCAGTGCTTCCTAGAACAGCTGTTGCAAACCTGGGCAGAAGCAGCTGGGTTTCTGAGCTCTCACCCTACTTGGCATAACACATCAGTTTGCTCTAGCTTCATAGATGTGGACAATCATGAGCTTTATGAGCGAAAAGATAAATTATTCACTACTTGTGAACTAGCAAGAGACATGCAGTCAGTGTGGTTGTGTCAAACCTCCGATTCCCAACTCACAGAGAGGTGACAACAATGAACCCAAATAGATAAAAGCACAAGGATGGGTGGCGTTATAAAAGAGAGACCCTCAGCTGAAGGAAACTAAGTCTTTTATAAAAGACAGTACAGTTGTTTGTCCTCTGCTACAGGAGGAGGAACTCGCTCTATGATTGATGGCAGAACACTACACAAACTCAGGAGACATCTCAGAAATAGAAGCAGTGTCTTTTCTCATATACTATGTAGAAATGTATTAAAGCCATGGAGAATTGCCCCAGCCAAGCCTCCTGAGCAAAGATCAGAACTTATAACCCACCCATCTATATTTAAACCTTGCAATAGAAATAATTATCCTTTTATTAGAATAAATGCAATCATATAACATTCAAAAATAAACCCTGTCAAAATTTATCAGCTGACACTAATTTAAATAATATTTTCATAGCTATCATAGTTTAAATTCTGTTTATTGATTTCCAAAATATATAGCTAACCCATATTACAAAGAAAGTCACAGATTCCTTTGTAATTACTAAAAAGACAGTAAATGTCAACCAATTCTAAAGTTCCAAAATGATGTGCTGAGCTGATAAAGACACACACATATCATCATTTCAACCAAACTGAGAAAGTTGCATAACATATAACAGAGTTTTGATGAAAATAACCAATCTTGGCACCAAGAAAAAAAATTCCCCAGGTGCTAAAAACAAAAGGAAACTCAAAAATGTAGCAATAAGTGTGAACTAAAAACAAAATCCCTTGTGATATTTTGGTAAACAAAAAAACTGGGGAAGAAGGTTTTTTTTCTGACCTCTGCTGAGAATAGAATTCAGGCTATTGTTCCCAAAAGCACAAGAGTCACCAAGGTTTGTGGGAATGGTAAACCAAGACTACAATGTCATTTCTTGCACCCAGGGATGAACAGTAGTAATCAAGTCACATTAAAATATATGTGTGTGTATGTATATATGTATGTGTGTGTGTGTATATATATATATATATATATATATGTTCTAAAGTCAGAACAATGCCATTTGCAAAGCTGGAATCCAAATATATGCTCAAAGATTGTATGAATTCTAAGATTTGTGTTAAACTTTTCTCATTCTGAAAAACTCATAAAACAAACCAACCTAAAAACCAATTTAAAAGGAATAATTCCTTTAGCCTCACAGTTTCAGATGGAGCCACCATCTGTGGTGCCAGTGTTTTCAGACCATGTGACGCAGGCATCCAGAGTATCAGTACAGATAGAGCATGAAGCAGGAACTTTGATCTCCTCCTGGTGACCAGGAATTGAAAAAAGAAATCCTAGAAAAAGCCAGGGAGAGAAATAACAG
The DNA here is from genome assembly GCA_004025045.1 of Sigmodon hispidus. NCBI lineage: Eukaryota > Metazoa > Chordata > Mammalia > Rodentia > Cricetidae > Sigmodon > Sigmodon hispidus. Next base: position 63,851 of record PVIH01008865.1, on the reverse strand, counting down.
TTAGGGCACACTTGTAGGAACTAACTTCCTCCAGCTAGAATTCTTAATTTTCCAGAACTTTTCAAAATAGCACAAACAATTGGAGACCAAGACTTCAACACATATGCTATGAGAGACTGTCATATCCTAACCATAACATTCTTCCCTTAAGATTCTTGGCTATCTCATAATGTAAAATACATTTTACCCACCACAAAGCATCTCCAGGACCTACAGAATTCCAACATGGTTCAAAACCCAAGTTTCAAGTCTCTTCTTGGAACATCTACACTCCCAAAATACCATGATACAAAATGTAAGTCCCTATTCCAAAAACAAAGAAGGAAGTCACTGACAAGGGACATGTACAAAACTGAAGCCTAGGAAGAAAAATCTAACCCTTATAGCCCACCTGGCATTTGAGAGCCAGGAATCTACACTCCAGGCCTCATATCTACATGATGACTGCTTTGTCCACTGAGACATCTTCTTCGCCCCATCTGTAATTTTTAAAACATACCTTCTTTCTTTTTTACTTTTTTTTGAGATGAGGACTGGTGTATCTCAGGTTTCAGATTCATTATGTGGTTAAAGACAATGTTGAACTTCTGTTCCTCCTGTCTATACTTCTCAGATGCTAGAAGTATACTGTATATATAGTATGTACCACCACACTCTACTTCAAATATGTTCCTTGCCTGACCAAACTGCAAGTGTTTTAAATCTGTGTGCTCTAAGCTTGGCCCACAACCCTCAGCCAAGTCTGGATTAATCAGACATTCAAGCCCACACTACAGCCTGAATGCTAGACTTGCCTTGAAATGTGTTCTACCAGGTGAAATTAGTCCATAATTTTTAAAGTGACTAGTCCATGCACTCTCAGGACATAGCGTGCACAAGTTCTTTGACAATGTGTAACACAAATAACCTCTAAACAAATAAAGCATTCTTGCTTCCAACTAAAAGCTCAGAAATGAGTGTTTACTGTCCACATCTCTGATGATACTTTTGTCTTCCTCTGAAAGACTCACCAAGATTGTCCACTAAGATCTTCATACAGCCATTCAGGCTTCTTTTTAGCTGACTTTTTAGCAAACTTCTCCAATTCCTCCCACAAATTCCAACACTCGTGGACACATGGTCAGTTAGTTACAGAAGTGACCCCACTTCTTTATGGGAACTATTAGGATTATGGAGTGTCATCTTACAGATGCACTAAGGTCACTCTGCACTGTGTCATGATCATGAGCTTTGTATATACAAGAAGCAGAAGACAATTTAACATGAATTTTTTTACCCAGAGCCTCCTATATTGAAGCTGCAGCCTCCAAATGCTGGTATTACTTTAGGGTTCTAGGAACTTTAGGAAGGAGTTGCTGGAGGATGTAGGTCACAAGTCATCTTGAAGTCTGTCACATGGTAAGCATGTTTATACAGTGAGCCATCACCCTCATCCTCCACAGTGCTTTTAACACCCCCATTTGTTTCTTCTTCCACTTTTCACAAGCTTACTACCTATAATTCAGCTCCTAGGTATCAAGATGTCCTAAATTTGTTTCTCCTTTGCCTACATATGTGCATATCCCTTTAACACATCTGCATAGACTTTTCCTATCCACTTTTGGGTAAATGTAGCAAGATTTCCTTCCTCTTTTCAGTAGTCAGCCTGATTTTTTTCTTTATGACCTTCTCTGGATTATAAAATCTAAAGGGATTATTGTCTAATGTATACTAAAACACATTACTTTATTTACATATTTTGAAAAACATTTTTATTATTATTTAAATCCCTGTAGTTTCTAATTATGAATGTCAACACTAGAAATAGTTTCCAGCCCCCAGTATAGAAAATAGTGCCCATATTTTCTACAACCTATGAAAATAATACAGACCCAAAGGTCATGTAGATTAAAGTATGTTTCATAAGCTGCCAAGTGTTCTAAAAATGTATGTTATGTCATTATTAATATAATATGAAGGTTATATTAGATATTCCAAAATTTCCCATATAAAATGAACTGTATCTGCTTTTTAAAAACTGCTGAATGTGCAGACTCTGGGAGACAGAATTAATCTGAACAGTATGAGGACAGATGAAGTTTCTACTTCCTCCAAGAAGAAGAAAGGACAAGGTGGAGGAAAGAGGTAGCCTCTACAAAATATTATAAAACTATATAGTTTTGCAGTGAGCTCTCTGTGTGAATCCTTATCTCTGTCTTGCACCCCCACATCTTCAACATGATCAAGTAAATAAAATAACAGAGGAGACAATGAGTCTTGACATATGGAAATCAAAAAAATGAAGTATTTAGTCCCAACCCAACATGACCCTTTGGTTGTCATACTGTTGGTTTTAATATTAACTGTGATGGCAATGGCCCCTGTCCAGAAACCAGCTGAAAAATATTCATTAAAGACTCATTTGCTGAAGGAGGAATAATCATTTTATTAAAAATATGGAGAACTGATAGAAAAATTAGTTTCATTAATACATTAATTTTACAATCTCCTTAGTGTGAAATTCTTTTTTTTTTATTTTTTTTAAAACTTTATTTATTTATTTATTTATTTATTTATTTATTTGCCTTGGTGTTTGCCTGGAACTGGAACTAAAGACAGTTGTTAGCTGCCATGTGGGTGCTGGGAATCGAACCCGGGTCCTCTGGAAGAGCAGACAGTGCTCTTAACCACTGAGCCATCTCTCCAGCCCCTAGTGTGAAATTCTTTACTAATAATATCCACCACCACCATCACCACCAACCCCCCACCGCCAGTCCCAGTTACACAGAGTTACAAACAATAAACAGTTGCTGTAGAGGGATTAATACTGCAACGTTAGATGGAAAATAATTTATTGCTTGTGTAATAGAATGTAAAAAAAAAATTGAGGCTTTAAATAAAGTACCATTTATTAGAGATACAAATGTTAATGTGGATGAGTCTTGCATAAAAAATATATGAGAAATAATTGAGATGTGACTCTATAAATGTCAGATCTTTAACAAGAATCAAGGAAAGAGATGGGGTCAGAAAGTAGTCAAAGAGATTTGAAAGCCTTTTTGCAAGAGAGCTGCACTACTTCTGAGACTCTCCCAATAAGAAGGAAAGCAATGCTGATGAGAAGGATGCTCACATTTAACCCACAGAGAGTAAGACAACTTCAAAAGACATCATTCCCATAGATGTCCAGATCAAGCAAGTGCCTTATTGCAGCATGATAAAATGGTTTTGTTGTATAATTTCTTTACAATTTGAAAAAATGTTTATAATACTGTGTTCTGGATAAAATATTGACAGTAAAAAGATCACTGCTATGGGCCTTTAAGATTCTTCCCCAGACTTCAATAACATAAGCACCCAGGCATAGCAGTGCATGCATATAATCCCAGCCTTAGGGAGATGGTAGTAAAGAGAGTGTCAATTTCAGTCCTGCCTGAGCTATATACTAAGTTCCAGGCCATCTATGGTATTTAAAAAGACTTGTCTCAAAACAAACAGATGCAAAGATAGAACAAGGTCAAGAAGAGCAGAGGTGGTGAAACACTGGACACTTGGTTCGGGACATGGGAGGTAACCTTCAAACAGAACATGTCACTTCTGCCTCTGGAATTACAAAAGACCAGAAACTCTGACAAATCTAGAGTTGACAAAAAGAGAGTCAACTCTGCCCATTTTCTAGGCTTAGAGGGCTTGATGTTCCTCAGCCACGTAAGCTCTTACCTTATTCTTTTGCCCTAATCTATCATGACTGACAGAGGAGCCCAAGGCTGTGAAATTTGCTAGCTTGTGAAAGAAAAGAATAAGAGAAAAAAGAAATCAAGCGTGAAGGTAGGCTGCTACCAACTCCGAACACACGGAAAAGAAAGATGTACTTAGGTTGGAAGATTGAAGAAAATTGATTAACACCTCAAATGAGATACATCCCAGTTACCAAGGAAAAGCAGGCTTAGCACTTTATGACTCATGATCATATTACTGTAACTTACCTGAAAGAACAGGGAAATTATGGGATATGTCAAATTCCCCTTCTAAGGCAAAGAAAAGTAACTCATCCATGCAAAAACATGTTAATGGTTTAGAGTTGGCCAAAAAATAGTGTTTCATTTTTATTACCTCCAGGGGCCCCATCTTTACCGTGCTAGCTATATTTACAAAAGCCTAGAACATCTCTCTCGAGATCCCGAAGACTAGAACCCAGAATATTATAGGTCTAACAGGCTATCTGTTAGTTATCCTTTATTCAATTATTATTTATCAAGTACCAACTTGGGCTGGGCACTATATCTGAAGTTTTCTCCTACATAATGTAATTGATAACTGCAACATCACTCTTCATTCATGCAGGAGGCTAAGGCCAACTCACCTACTCTATTTTACTTAACATAATACTCAATACATAAACACAGTAAGCTGTAGAGAAGGTGAAGTTACAATCTCCCTTCTCTCCCAAGAAAATAAAAGGAAAAGAACTGGACAGCTTACCAAATAGTGGAGCATGAGTGATGGATGGGGCTTCAAGTCATCATCATCATGGATCTTCTCCTGGACTTTGTCCACTAGAACAAGTACATTCAGCTTTACCATTTGTTACTCACATGACTCTTACACATAGTGACATAACGTGCAGTTGTAACCATTTTCATTTGTTCTATCCTACTCTGGTATCTACTAGTTAATCTCCATTGTCAACTTAATTGGGTTGAAAAGATGCCTAGGAGCTTACAAAGCACAGCTCTAGGAGCATCTGTGAGAGTGTTTCCAGGGATGGTCAGTTCATGAAGGTTCTGACATAACAGAAGCCAATCCACTGAAGGAGTCAAAATATAAAGAGACTTCTGGAAGTGGCTGGTGGAGAAAGAAGGCCATAGTGGGCATGATTTTGATGGTTAAATCATTCCCTGGGCCCATCCTTTCTGCTTTTCAGCTGCTCTGAATTGAGTAATTTCTGCCAAAGTTCCAGCCATGATGATGTACCACATAAGACATAGGGTTCATAAAACTATTTACAAAAACTAAATTTGTCCTTTCTTAGGTTGTTTCCAAAACGGATTTTATCACAGCAATAAGAAAACTAACTAATATACATGATAAATCTTCATATTCAAACTTTCTTCCTTATGTCTTTGTGTCTTATTTGACTAGCCTGAACGCAGAAGTTTGGGCCTTCATCCTCCAAACTAATATGATAAAGAGAAGTTTTGAGAGCACATTATTTTCTCTTTGTTTGGTTGTAGCCCCATTTCCTTATATTTCTTCTAACTCATGTATGAATATTAATTCTTTCAAAGGACTCCTTTCAGAGGAATCTAACACAATGCAAATTCTTACAAAGTAATCATTTCAATTCTAGTATCTGTCAGTCACTTCTGAGCTAATAAACTCTTTCTCTTAATATTTTCCATTATCTTCTTTGAAATATGAGTCCTCCTCCCATATCTCCGGACAATCTGTTTCATGATCCCCTATAGATATCAAACTTTTTGGATGCTTGATTCCAGTGTATAAAATTGGAAAGGATTTGCATATAATCTGTACAATACTCTCATATACATTAAACCATCTCTAAGTTGCTTATATCTCATGTAATGTAAATTCTCTCTCTCTCTCTCACTCTCTCTCTCTCTCTGTTACTATATTAGCAAGAATATAAAAATATATACATGGTCAGGACAAATGCAATGTTTTCAACTATTTTTGAACAATACTTGATTGAATCCACAGATGTGTAAAATGATATCAGATGTCAACTGCACTCTAGTCTCCATGGGCATGACAGAGCCCTACACTGGCTGCTTAGACAAGAGAAATTGATTTTCTCACTGTTTTGGAGGCTGGAATTTTTAGAGCTTAGAAGTCAGTAATTTCTTCCTCACAAGGAAGATTCTGAACAACCTGAAAACCAACCAGTATTTTAGATGCATTAGAGAATTGAGGTCTCAGGAAAAACTACTACTGCAAAATTAGAAATGGATGGCTGGCTACGACTTAACAGACCAGAAGCCCACAACAAAGGACAATATTTCTGGGAATACTTTGAATTGACAAGTTACTAAGGTCACTAAAATTCCCAGTCTAAGGATCACTGATATTTCAGTCACACTTTTAAGAGCCCTGATTTGTGCTCAGGCATTAGAGATTACAACTGAGGAATGAATGGCAGGAAGAAGTGAGGAACAAAATGCTGTAATATATTTATCTTAGGTGTGATGTAGTACAGCATTATTTGAAAATAGAACAGGACTGGTCATAAATGTATTTGCAAGTTCTATGGTATCTTTGTTACTGTTTTATTGCTGTAAAAAGATACTATGATCAAGGCAACTATTATAAGAGAAAGCACTAAATGATGGGCTTGCTTAGTTCCAGACATGTAGGCCATTATGATCAAGGAAGGAGGCACAGTGGCATCAGACAGACTGAAGCAGTAGCTGAGATTATATTCTGACCTATAGGCAGAGGAATACACTCTTGACCTAGCATGGGTTTTTGAAACCTCAAAGCCCATCCCTGGTGATGATGACACACTTCTTTCAAGGAGGTTACATTTCTGATTCTTATATCCTGTTAAACAGTACCACTCCCTGGTGAGTAAGCACTCAAAATTTATAAGCCTCTGGGGCCATTCTTACTGAAACCACCACAGATATGGCAACTGAGTCAAAGGATTCTTTGGGCTATAGCTCCATGTTGGTATTTTGCTAAGCTGCACAGGGCCTGGGATTCCAACTTCAGAATCAGAGAAAAAGATAGAAGAAAAAGAGACCTGTTTTGTTTTGTTTTTAAGGAGTATAATTGATTTGCTAAGAAAGAGAAAATAGATATCCATGATTTGTTAGTTAAAATCAAAGGGGACGAAAAGATATGCAAAAACCAGAAGCAGAGTAGCAGGTAGAAAAACACTTAAATAGAGGGCTGGATAGGTTCCTTTTGTTAACTGCTGTGACAAGATTGATTAGAAAAACAACTTCAGAAAGGAGGGTCTTATTTTGAATCACAGTTCAAGGGCTGCAATGGATCAGAGCAGGGAAGTCCTGGATCAAAGCAAACTTAGAGCACAAAGCCAGAACGCAGAGATGAACACAGAGACAATCGTCAGGAAGCAGAGATGAACACAGAGATAGTCAGGAAGCAGAAATGAACACAGAGACAATCATCAGGAAGCAGAGAGAATGCTGATGTTCAGCTTGCTCTCTCCTTTTTATTCAGCATAGTACCAAAGTCCATGATGATGAAGTCATCCTCATAGACACACCCATAAGTGTGCTTCCATGGCCACTATAAATCCAGTCAAGTTTACAATAAAAAATGATCATCATGGTAGCTCAACAGTACCAATAATCACTTTAAATATGGATGATATAAATATACCAATTCTATCCACTCGAGAAGTAAAATTCTGAACAAACTGAGGCTCTGCCCCTCTTTCATATAATAGTGATTTGAGATCCAGGAAAAATTACTACTTGGAAATTAGACAGTGATGGGTGGATACAGAGAATCACAGTTTAACTGACCAAAAGCCCACAGTAGAGAGCCATGTAGGGTCACTTTCGTCTACCAGTGGCAAGTGTCTCACTGAAAAGTACAATGGCTGCATGTGATTAAAACTCAAGGGTAGATTTCAGGTCCTTAGGAATGCCACACTTCTGTGTGTTAGTTACATCTGGTGCAGGACAATCCACAGGCCTTTTTGCTGATCCTGGGTGTAGCCACTAGCCATTAGGAAAAGGGACCACAATGTTTAGGAAATTTCTGGAGGCTACAATTCTGACTGTGCTCACTTTGTAAGAATTCCATTTACAGATTAAAAGGCAAGGAGAGTAAAAGCAAATTATTACAAAGTAACTGTATGTTATTTGGAAGAAAGCCACTTTAAATATAAGTTAAATACAAACATATAGAAATAAATACAAACAAAAGTGAAGGGATATAGAAGTATAATGTGTCCTTGGTAATCAAATAAAGGTAGAAATACATACATTTGAGGAAAAATAAGGTAAGGATGAGTAAATGTTTTATCAGATTATGATATAGACCTTCTTAGGTGGGGCAGAAAACTGAGTATTCCAATCTTAACACAAAATCTAGTAGATTGTTACCAAACCAGAGATGGATCTATGGATAAAAGCATTGCCAAAACACCTGATAATCTAAAGACCTTCCTCAGGATTCTTGTGGTAGAATCAGAGAATTTGTTAATCCCAGCAAGCTATTCTCTGACTTCTACACTCATGTTGTGGCACACAGGTATATACACATGTACACACAAATAAATAAATAAACATAACATATTTGCCTCAAAAATATTGCTCATATCATCCCATCTTGTCCTAAGGGCACTTTTCATTCTCTTTTGAGGCACATTTTCCATTTTAAATGCTATGGCAAAGTATAAGTACTAATTTCTCCAGCTCACAACATAACTTAATTTCTAAACAAGTCAGGATTGTAGCTTCCAGAAACTTCCCTGGGATCTGACATCTGCTCAGAGTTTTTAATCTCCTGCAACCTCTGTGTTTACCAGAGAACCCATGCCACTAGGGGATGGAAACTGTCACTGCCTACAGAGGGCTCAGATCAGGATGGATCCAGGTTTTAAAGCTATTACACCCTTGAGGGCTCTCTATAAGAAAATGAACGTGAAATTTAGAAGAAAAAAAATGAGCATACTAAAAGAAAATTTTAAAAAGTTATTCAATTCTTGTAGATACCACAACAAACATCAAAAAAATCGAGAAAACACCATCACATTTAATATTCTCATTAATCTAACATATATATATATATATATAATATTTCCCCACAGTTCTGACTGCTTATATTTTAATCACCTCTTTATATAGTAATTTCATTTAAACAAATTTCTATAAAGTAAACAGGAAAAGATGAGCAATTTCTTTTCAGCTGCTCATCATGACCTTTTATTATTAACAGTTCAGAGATTTTTCTGCACTACCACTCAATATTGCTGATACCTGTGTTTTTTAATTGTCAACAATCCTCTTTCAGGATTCTTTCAGTTTAAAGCTGCAAGACTCAAAGCATCTTAAATGTCCATGTGCAATAATCAATTTAAATCTTCTGCCATGTGATAACAGCTTATTAACTAGGTTGGTCTAGAGAGAGCTTAGGCAATGGCAGAAATATTCCTTGAAGCTCCCCTAGTACAGGATGACTTAAAGTAACTGTGCAGGGGAGAAACAGATAGCCCAGTGAATGCAGTCCCCTCGATCAAAGCTAACTGCACTCTCATCCTTTTTGGGAGAGCCTTAAAAATGCCAAGAGGCTATGAAGTCATGGAAGAGCAGGAGCTCACTGTGCACAAGGTCTGTGTTCCAACCCTAGGCATGCCAAGGGTCACTGGGGACAGTAGCTAATTCGGAAACTTGAAGTAGATCAAGCACTCACACACTGAAAATAATTTCACTTTTACAAAGTTTACAGAGATATACCCTTGTATACATTGATAGACCTCTTTTCAAGACTTTGAGTGAGTCCTAAAATTTGGGCTTTGTGATGTGTCTATCTACAGGTGAGAGTCCAGGTACACTTTTTTGACTGAAGCTGAGTAATGCAGACGCACATGTGAGCCAAGGGCACCATGGATCTCTTCAACTCTTGCTCCATTTGCACGAGACTATTTTGATATCTTTTCATTTATCAAGGCCTACATTCTCGGTTTTCCCTCTTTATTCATTAAGAACTCCTCCCTTCCCAGTTCTTCCCTGTGGAGGGAGCTGCTTTTAAATCCTTCCCTTTCCACTTCACCTTTACTAGAGAGGATCAGTAAGTCTGGTTTAAAATGCAGACTGCTGATTTCCAACAGAGAGAAGGTGAAAACAACAGAAACAAAAGGTCAGAGAATCCCTCAGGTGTGTCACAAAGCTATTTGTGTGCGTTTAAACTTTGTGGCTAAGAACTGACTGACTGAATGAAAAGGTAAAATATTCCCAAGTCTGACACAAGGGCTCCACACCTTACCTGTCCATAGTTTACAGAACTGGGTAGCAACGCAGTGAAGAATTGAGACATGCTGTCGTTGAAAGGACAAACTGGATAGGAGAAGAAAAAAGACATCAAAAATGAGGACATTGGGTGGGTCCTGGGTGAAATACCAGGAAAAGTAGGGAGACACCTATACTGTCCTGAGCCCCTCCTTAGAAGGATGTTACTGGCCATAGGGAGACACTAACATAACAGACATGGGACATGCCACTAGTTCATGAGGCACTAAAGCACAATGTCTCCACTTGACAGTGACTTGGCTAATAATCTGATACAAGAACAAACACCCTTTCCCTAAAGATAAAATAGTAAGAAGCAAATCCCGACAGGCCTATCTGTTCATATGACTGTCAGCTTTTTGAATCTGAAGATTCAGGAGCCATAGATTCAACCAACTTCAGATTTAAAATATTTGCACACAAAATTGACATTTCTACTGAATGGCTACAACCCCTTTTCCTTTTTATTCCCCAGAATAACTCAGTATATGAGCAAGCAGAGCAATAACACTGAAGTAACTGAGAGATGATGGTGTGTATTTTTTAGACTTAGGTGTTCACCATTTTGAGTGAGGAACTTGAGCAGCTGTGGCCATAGGTTTCTCAAACAGATGTGCCTTCTCCAACCTGTTTTTCAAAAACACTTTTGTTGCCTTAAGCAGCTCTGATATAGAGAGAGAGATAGAAAAGACTCCCCATAGAATCTTAATCTACAATTTACATCACTTTCTAGCAAAATTTATTTTAATACTTTTAGAGGCACTATTTTAATGTGGTCATAATGTAGTTTCTTTCCTTTTCTTCCTCCTCAAATTTTGTTGAAAATATGGAGGCTCATATTCAAAGCAGAACATTGTTTCCTGAAATTTTTCAGAGGCCATCTCATGAGAGATAAAAGTACTTAAAGACCCCGGTTTCAGCATATCATCAAATCCTACTCTGCAGGTAAATTCAGTTTCCCAGTCACCGAATTCAGGCTGACCCAGATAAAGACTGGCGTGAACCCCTGAGTGCCACTAGGCAGTTTGAATGCGGACTGAATAGAGATTCTATTTTAATTTTTAAACTGGCATTGCTTTTTTGCAAAGCCCCAGGGCATGTGAAGAGTAAAATATACCAATCATTAAAATATTCAAATTCAGCAGCAATGATTAATAAAACATCAAACTTGAATAGTTGACAAAAAGCAGTTACAGTGTATCCTGTCTCCACCCAGCCATCTCATGCACTGCAACTCTCTTCACCTCTGAAAACCTCTTCCCCTTCAACAACTGTATGTTAAGCACTTTTGCATTTTTGAGGTTTGAAATGTGATCATCCTTCATTCTTTGAGCATTTATAATTAACAGAACCAGTTTATTCTCACTTATGCCATATATATGCCCCCAAAATTCTATATGGGAGGGTCAAAAACTGGAGACATGGCACAAAGACAGGTCTCAGGAAGGCTTCTCTAGTTCAACAGTTTTGTAAAGCATTTAGTTATTTGTTTAGCATTTCTACTCATGTGTATGTTCATGTGTGTATGTGTGCAAGTTTACATGTGTGGAGGCACCCATATATGTGAGTGCATATGAGTTTATATGCATGCGTAAACCCAAAGTTGATGTTTGTGTCATCATTGATAACCCTTCCATCTTATTCTTTTGAGGTAGAGTATCAGAATCAAACCCAGAAGTTACTGATATGGGGAAGCTCAGCATTATTTCCTGAAAATTTTCAGGGACTTTCCCATGAGAGATAGAATTACTTAAAAAACCTGACTTGCTCACTAGAGAGCTTGTTCCAAGGGATTCTATGTCTCTGTTGTTCAAGGCTGAAAATCTAAGATGTCCATACCATTTAGCACTTACTCAAGTTTTGGAAATACAAACTATGGTCCTCTGTTTACAAGGCTGGTGTTTTAACCATGAAGGCATCTCCTCAGCTTCCCATTTTTTGAAAGCACTTAAATTGTTTAGTAGGTTTTTTTTTAAAGAGCTAATACATCATCTCTCTGTCACCTGTCTGTCTCTGTTTCTCTCTCTTTTTTACACACACACACACACAGTGAGAAAGAGAAGGGGGGATATACTTGTCTTAGTTTTTACTTTTAGAATGCTCAGCACCAAGAATTCCCTAATATTGGATAAAGATCTTAGGGTTCTCTATGATCTGGTCTATGGATTTGCATGTGTATGTCTGTGTACATATGCACATGGACACATGTAGATACACCTGCCTCTGCATGTAGAAGGTCAATGGCTAGCATCAGATGTCTTCTATTGTTCTCCATCTTATTTTTCAAGACAAGGTCTTTCATTGACCTTGGAACCCATTGCTTTATTTAGATTTGCTTTCTAGAAAGCTCTATAGATCTACCTGTCTTCTAACCAACAATGCCCAGGTTACATATACATGCCACCACACTTAACTTATACTTGGTGGTAGGGATCCAAACTCATGTTTGCACAGAAAATACTTTTCCTTTTCTCACTGACCCATCTCCCTCATCTCTGTTAATAGTCTTAATAGTCCCATTTTCCTATTTTTTTAGTGCTAAAACATGACCTATTTTCAGGACACCAAGCTGGTTCATGCATAATATTTGGGCTTGCAACATAGGCTATAAACAGGACACAAAGATGCAACAATATTAGGTGACATAATACAGTGGAGAGAGGAACCATGTTTTCTGTCCTGGATAAGGCAGCACATGAACCAGAAACTGACAGAAAGGCAATTTGTACAGATAAAAATAGATGAAAGTGAGAATTTTTGAAAAGAGATCCTTATGGACAATGCAAGAGAGACTGGAAAGAACAGAGACTAAATATGTCTGGTAGTCTAGTATACACTTCTACCCCATATTCATTGTGGGAAATATAAAAGCAAAAATCGTTGGCAATAGTCAGAAGGGAATACTTGATCTAAAGTTTGGTTGTCTAAGTCTTAGAGATATGATATGGTCAGAAACATGCTTTAGGATAACTTTTCTTTCAACCTCAGAACTCACAAGAATCCCTTTAGTTACTGTGACAACAATCCCTAAGCAGCAGAGTTCTTGTCCTTAACTGTATTATCTGTCCTTTCCAGAATGTGAACTCATCAGTAACATCACATTCAGTCAACAATTTAGAACACAAGAGACCACTACCTTCCAGGTAAAGATGGAATATGGATGTGACAGAGAAGATAATCAAAATTCCTATCAGAGGACCACAGAGTTCATGAAGCCCTGCCCATTACTGTGTTTGCAGGCACTGCCAGTCCCTCTGTGACATTTCCTATAGAATGCTGACAATGATAACCTTTTTCCTAAAGCCATTGTTAGAATTCAATGTAAGAAATGGTGAGTGCTTGAAAATACTTTGCCAACAACATGGAGTACTGAAGATAGAAGTTATAGTATTTTAGATGCATAGGATTCGTCAGCTTCTAGTTAGATTTCTTCCAATTCTGTGTTCTTAAAAGGAGACTTCTTTATTTTCAATCCAAATCTTGGGCTTTTCATTTTTGTTTGTTTGCTTGCTTGTTCTGTGTATACTGGTGGATTGCATATTCATCTTCAGGCACAGACGTGGGTAGGTGGGTGAGTTTGCACATATGTATATACCAGAAGACCCCCTCATTCCTCAGCATTCCTCAGGCACTGACCATTCTTCTTTTTCTCAAATGGCCTGCAGTTTGTTAAGCAGTCTAGGATGGCTGGCCAATAGTCCTTGGGTCTACTCCCTAGCCCTGGGATTAGAAGCTTGTACCACAATGTTCAGCTCTTCTGTGTGGGTTCTGCCAATAAAATTCAAGTCCTCCTTTTGCAAAGCAAGCTCTAAACTACTCCCTCAACTCTCCTTTTCTTTCTTTCACTACAACCTTTAGAAGGTCACCCTGCATTGGCTCACTTTGGAGCCAACTACTGCATTTGACTGAGTAACATTGTCCTTCCCAATGATCTACCACCCCACCCCAAAATAATTCCTCATAGATTCTGGTATAATTTTAAATATGCTCTCCCTTCCCTGAACACAAACAGATGAGGAGTGGATTGGGGGTGCAAAGGAAGTGGGGGAAGGGGCTGAGAGGAGAGAAGGGAAGGAAGTGTGTGGCCTGGATGCAAAATTACCTAAAAAATTAATTAATTTTAAAAATGCTCTCCTTTTCTTAATTCTGGTTTTATCAACATAATGCTTGCTATTGAGAGCAATGTTCTTCTTCTAGCTGTAAAATATCCCCCAAATAAAGAGTTGGCTACAATTTACCTAAATAAATAAACTATAGTAACTCTTGAGAATTTGAAAAACACACAGAGTAATAGACAGCAATATTTTGAAAGAAATACTGAATAGATGGGCGAGGTGAGAATGGGAGCCACATAGTGGTGTTTGCACTCAGGGTAGCTGCTGGGTCCACAAATGTCATTCTCTGGGGAAATCACTGCCAATGACATAACACAGATTTAGATGTCTCAGAGACTATTCTCAAACAAAGTTGAGGCAAGGCAAGGCAGAGTTCAGCGGAACCTCAGAAGTCTGTATCATTGGGAAGCTCTAAAGGAGAAGAGAAGAAAACACAGAGTCACCCATGGCTGCTTATGCCCACTGGCCCTATAAAAGCCCATGATGATTCTGGGTATCATACCTATGTCCTAGAAAGCTTACAGATGCTCCAACTTTAACCTGATATGTGGAAATTTATTATGCAGTTTTCTTTTGATGCCTGACAGAAGAGCAAAGCTTCTCCATTGTCACAAATTATTTCTCAAGCAAGAATAATAACCAGATTTCAGTCTCCAGTCATGGCTTTTCTGCTGCTGTGATATAACACTATGATCAATGTAACTTAGAAAAGCAAGAGTTTGTTTAGACTTATGTTTCCAGAAGGGTAGAGTCCACCATGGCAAGGAGCTGCAAGCTGTCCTGGTATCATAGCTTTAAGCTGGCCTAGTGTCAGGTGCCAGGTGTTCACATCATCAACACCAAGTATAAAACAGAGAGAGCAAACTCAAGTTGTTCACAGCTTATAATCTCAAAGCTCACCCCAAGTAACATTTCTTACAACAGGGCCATACATCCTCAGCTTCCCAAACAGCTCCACCAACAAGATGTTCAAGCATTTGAGCCTATGGGGAATATTCTCATTCAAAACACTATGACATCATATATGGTACTGCATTCCACAAAACAAAAATGTACAAACATGAACAAAACCTGGTAGAAGAAACTGACTTTAAGAAATGGTAAACATGAATACAAAAAGAAAAAAAAAAAGGACGGTATTCAAAATGAAAGAAGTCTAAAATGTCACATCAAAAAGGAGCTTGGCACTGTGATCATGTCTCACCCACTCAAGTTGCTTCAGGAAAAAGGAGGAAGAAAGAAGCACAAAGAAAGCATCACACGGAAAGAGTATGAAGAGCATCAGAGCTGTACTATTTAAAGTTTTTTGTAATTTCGCCTTATTATACTTTGTGAGAAAGTCTGTAACCCTATAGCCCAAGCTGATCTTGATTTGTGCTGTAGCTTTTACTACTGTGATTGTAGGTATGCATATACCCACAGTTGCAACTCATTTCTAGATTTTCAGAATTTTAATTTCCTCATCACTATTGAAGACACCCATTACCTCAAGAAGGATTTTAGAAGGCTCATAAGTAGGTACCTTAATAACTTTCTGGTTGCTGTGATAAAAGATTCTGACCAAAACAACTTATGGGGGAAAAAAAAGGTTTATTTTGGCTTACAGTTCTAGAGGGATGTAGGTCATCATGGTAAAGAACCCCTGAAATCAGTTAGGAAGGCATGGCTGCAGAAACTAGCTGGTTACTTTGTAATTAAACTCAGAAAGCAGAGGTAGAACAGGAAACAGGAAACGGCTATAGAGTATCCAAGACCTGCCTCTAGTGCGCCCCTTCCTCCAGGGAGCCTGCACCTCCCAAAGATTCCACAACTTGTCCAAACAGTGACAATTGCTGTTCAAAAAGTGAGCCTGTACAGGACACTTCACATTCAAACTATAATACCTGACCTGTATAAGATAATTGCAATACTGTCAGTATTCAATAACATCAGCTACTTTTTCGATTTCTGACCAGGAAAAAAAATATAAATCATAGGCATCTGACTGTTATTATATGACTTAACTATTATATAAAATTATTATAATGTTATGCCATTTTACATATCTGTTAAATAGCTTCTTGTTTTAGAGAATAGAATGATTCAATATTCATGTCTCAAACATAAACTCCTATACAACTTCCAATCCTAAAGAAGTCCCATGGTTTTGAAGTGTCTATGACTCTGTTTTAATACTCAGAAAAGACTGATTCAGTGTGGTAATCAGCTGCTCCCATGGTGGTCAAGTCTTCCAGACTGTGGTAGGTAATCAAGTTATCACAGAGCCAGCATGATCACAGAGCTTCTTCAACCTGGGACTACACTGGGAGAATGAACAGCCACCAAGACTGAGGCATTTCTAGCAGGTGCCCTTATAAATATGCTTCAGTTGTCCAGAATAATTGCTTCCAATAAAGGCCAAGTGTACAATTCTGACAGGGTTGTCCTTATGAGTTTGTGATGCTTATAAACCTGTCAGAATAGATGTCTCCTTGCATTTCTATCCTCCAACCAAGCTAACAAGCTGGGTTATTTTTTTAAAGGAAGTAATTTCATATATTGCATTCCAATTTTGCATTTCAGATGTTGCATTCAACCCTACGGTTCTATAGATCAATTAGGCTGGTTTCTTAACTTATTTCTGCAAGGCTGGGGTATAAGCCCCACCCAGACATTTGCTTCCTTTTGTATTTATCTTGGTAAACCTACCACTGTTTATATGATGGTGTTGGTACCTAGTAGTCACCTTCTAATTATCTTTGTTCCAAATTGCTCAAAGTAACTGGCCATTTTACCAGCATTGTTTTCTAAAGACATCTAATCTGTGACTGTGTCTTTACCTGAGTGTCACTGTCTGTTTGGGCTTCTAGCACCTCTCACTTGATGTAACTATAAGATTCCTCACCCTCTCCCACCCTCTATGTTCACCATTCACCTCACCTCTTTGGACACCCTATTCCCCACCAACTGATCATTAAAAAAACACAGCTTTGAGAAGTTACCATCTTATTTAAAATCATGGGCTAGATTACCACTACATTCACAAAGCAGCCCTGGCACTCCAGCCTAACCCAGAGATTCTCTGCATTGCTCTTTTCCTGCCCTTCCTCCACTACCCAGACCCTATGAAAGCTATTGATGACGTTCCCAAGTCAAGCCACATTGTTCTGAGCTCTGTGCCCCACTAGCATATCTTCATTTAACACAGGGTTCCAAGATTCTGAAGCTGAGCAACAGACTCTGAAATTGACACTCAAGACAATAATGCTCAGCTGGAGGAAAACAAACTAATCTAAAGAAAACCTTTAAATGCCCATTAGACCGAAGGCTTCCACCCCATACCCATATCAATGATGCTCTGCCCAAGTGATACACTCTGCAGTGCATACTAAGTGACACAGTAGCTCACTTTCTGCCTCTCCAGTACCCAGCACTGCAGACCAAAGCTCAGTTGTAAGAATGATATACTTTTGAACTTAAAATGGACAGGTTGTACCATTAGGCATTTTCAAAGCCATACAATTCATATCCTGGTAGCCTTGGGGCTGAGGTAACCTTAGCTTTTACAACATGCTGAGAACAAGGCTGCTGAACCATGAGTTGCAACCATTGATAAAAGCTTTTCCCTCATACTCTCTGGCAGAAAAGATGGAGATATACTTTCATCATTGCCTGTACAAGTTCCCTGAAATGGGAGAAGATGTTTGTTATCTAAAGGCTTGACTGGGATGAAATAATAGATTTCTTCTTCGTTTATGAGACTGAAAGAAGACAGGAGCTGTTAGTTCTTGGAGCAAATGCTTTTGGGACCAGGATAATATAATATAGAGAAAGATCATTTCCAGACCTTATGGTTTGGTGACCACAAATGTAAAAACACGTGATGCAGAAGTTTTCAAAGCATCTGTTTTTGTACAAGACCCCAAAATGGACTTTATAGGCCAACTGAGAGAAAACTGTCAGGATTCCAGAGTGTGTGAAAAGAATTTGCCAAGTATTTTTGCAATCAATTGACCAAGAGAGTAAATTAATCTTAGAAGCACACACAGCGGTGTTGGTTCTGAAAGATGTCCTGTGCTGAAGAAACACTTCTTATATTTCTAACATCAATCTTTAGGGTGCCAAATCTCATTGAAGTTGACAGGAGAGCACAGCCAATGATATGTTAGTGCATGGTACAAATGTACAGTGTGGTGTCTGAAACCTTTGCAACTACCTATATTTTGAAGCCCAGAGGAAAACACCTTCCCAAGACAAACTGTAATGACATGCCTACAGATACCAGACACAAAGCTCTGCTAGGTTTGTTTTCGTCCTTTGGCCTGTCATGCATTTAGCAATACATTTCCAGCTCTGATTTTATTTTTTCAATGGATCTTTTCCTTATGCTCGGTTATTCTTGATGAAATGATAACTAACAAATGGAGATACATGTCTCTTATATGGCAAATTACATGAATCCTTTAGTGGCATGTCTGGTTTAAACGTAAGTCATGTTTAGAATTACATGTACAGAATTACAAAGCATGATCCTTTATATTGTCTAATGCCTACAAGATTTACTAGCCTAGATTTTGAGACCTGAGGGCTACTCAGACTATCTGTTTTATATATAGTTTATCATTTACATCATAATGCTGTACATTTAAGAGTGATTGTTATTTCCCATTATCCAAAGAAACACCAGAACTTCCCACTTTCCTGTGATCCTAAAGATTTTTTTCAGGGTTCATATTATCAATATCAATAATTTACATATTAGACACTCAACAATTTCATAATTCATTTGTGTCCAAATAAATGGGCTTCTTATGATTCAGAATTATCCACTGTAGCTCACAACTATCTTTGGTCATATGTAAAATTCAAATCATTTCTCTGTAAAGAGACAGGAGCTGTTTAAGATGAGAAGAATGGAGAGTTCAATGAAACTTACTCTCTCTTCAAACTGCTCCCTCTACCAGCATCCCTCTCCTCAACATGCCTCTCCTCAGCATCCCTCTCCTCAGCATCCCCCTCTCCACCATCCCTCTCTTCCCATGCCTCTTATTCTTATGACTTGATTTATACTTGCCAAGCCCAGGTGTCCTGTGTAAGAGTCTCCATTCATTTGGTAGCCAACACATATTTCAAAAATGCATGCAAAACTAAGCTCACCTACATTTTGACTTTCAAACTTCCTGTGCAATGAAGCTCAGTTTTAATGATATGATAATCAAATCCATGCTCTAAACCAGAGAGTAAGAGAAACAGTAATGAGTGACCTCGACTCATTTTTCTTACTCATCTCACACCCAGCCATCACAAATCTGGCAATTCTCTCTCCTCAATAGTTCCTATATCTTCCCTCTCTATTTCTGCTCCTTTGCTACTATGTTCTAAATTCAAGCTACCACCACCTCTTTTACTGCCTAGTAAGGGTTATCCTTCCCTTACCATTTCCAATTCAGTCTTCTCACTGTACCTAGTACAATCTCTCTAAATAGAAGAGAAAAACTGCCCTTCTCTCCTTTAAACCTTCCTGGTTTTCCTACTGCTATCCAAGGACTTGGCCTCTGCTTTGTCATCCATCCCAAGCCATCACCAGATGCTCTTTAAATCTATGCATCAAGTACACTGAACGACTTACTTGCTAAAATTCATACTTTCTTTTCTTAGTATATATAAGCAGAAGCTCTCTATACTCAGAAAACATTCTCTCGCTGCCCTCTACCTCGTTCAGGCAACTACAACTTTATACTGCTATGGCTTTACATGACTTATGCATTTGGTCTCTGATTAATCTGTAAAATGGGAATAATAATAATAATAATACCTAGCTTTAGAGGTAACTCATGGATAAAAATATATAATATAGATAACAATACCTGATACATAACGGTTACCCAATAAGCTAGCTAATATTGTTACTACCATAATAGCCTTTTATAATTCAAATATTATTTTTTACCATTACCCTCTGATTTCCAAAACTGTGTGTGTGCATTTTATTTATTGTTGTATTCATTGTTTATATCAGTTTGTACTTATTATTCTCCTTAGAGAAATTAGCACCTCCCATTCTCTCATGATGATCCTAATTTTTTCCAAAGTTTGTTAGTCCAAAAGCAGATATAATCTGTCCTTTCTTATATAGAAAAAAATAAATAAAGTTCTCATCCACACCCATATACTGGGGAATTCTATTACTTTATGGTTTCTGTATAAATATTCCTTGAACTGTTCAGCCTTCAGCATTTTATGTCAATGTTCTCCCCTCATATTTCTTTTTTAAATGCTTAAATTTTTATTATTTTTATTTTTATAGAAGAAAGTCTCATTTTTTACCCATGTATTTCCTTATTCCAACTCCCTTCCCCCTCCCGACCCTCCAGGTCAGCCTTCAGCCTCCCTTCTCCCCAACCCCACATCCCCTCCCCAGAAAGGGCAAGAGGTCCCAAGGTAAAACAGCCCAGCATCTACTCCAAGCAAGTCTGATTCCTCATCCTAATATCAAGACTGAGTTAGGTGTTTCTCTGGAGGGAATGGGCTTCAAGGTGCCAGTCCATGCAGAGAAACACAGTCTGAACCCTCCTCTTGAGGCACCACATATTGTCCATGCCAGTGGACAGTTACTTATCCTTGGAGGGCTTAGTTTCTTTTCCAAATGGTTCCCGAAGTTAAATGTGTGTCGCTGGAACTACGCCTTCGGCTATGGAACCAAATGGTTCCCAGGTGGTGGTTCTTGATTCAGTGTGCTCCTCAGAGCTCCAGCCAGCCATCACTGTGAGAATTTACCTCATAGTATCTATTTCCATGCTCATATAGAGTCTCCTCTCCCTGATCCTTCTGATCTCTAAATATATAGAAAACTCAAGAAACTAGAGCCCAAAGCCCTAAATAAACCAATTAAAAAATGGGGTTCAAAACTAAAAAGGGAATTCTCAGCAGAAAAATTACAAATGGCTGAAAGGCACTTGAAAAGTAGCTCACCATCTTTAGCCATCAGAGAAATGCAAATCAAAACAACTTTGAGATACCACCTAACACCTGTTAGATTGGCTAAGATAAAAGGCACAGATGACAGCCTATGCTCAAGAGGTTGTGGAGCAAGGGAAACACTCCTTCATTGTTGGTGGGAGTGTAAGCTTGTTCAGCCACTCTGGAATGCAGTATGGTGGTTCCTCTGAAAACTAGAATCATTCTCCCCAAGGACCCAGCAATACCACTTCTGGGTGTATACCCTACAGATGCACAGTCGCACTCCAAATGCTCAACTATGTTCATAGCAGCATTATTCATAACAGCAAGAACCTGGAAACAACCTAGATGTCCCTCAACTGAAGAATGGATTAACAAACTGTGGTACATCTACACAATGGAGTACTACTCAGCAGTAAGGAAAAGTTATATCTTAAAGTTCTCAGGCAAATGATAGATTTGGAGAATATCCTCCTGAGCGAGGTATCACAAACTCAGAAAGATAAGCAGCGGATGTACTCAATCCTTAGTGGACTTTAAACAAAAAGGAAAGAACACTCAAGCTGCAAACCACAACCACTGAACAGCTTGGGATCTGAAGGAACTTAAGAGGGGCATCCAGGGATTCCCCTAGGAAGAGAAAATAGAGAAGATCTCCTTAGATAATTGGGAGCATAAGGGGTTGCAACCAAAAAGAGGTGGGAACAAATCATGAGAGAAGGAGATGATCAAGTGAGAGAAACAACAAAGAGGGAAAGAAAAAAGAAGAGATGGAGATCTTAATAGAGGAAGCAAATATGGGGTTGGAAAAAGATCAGGTGCTAGGGAAACCTATCACAGGATGTCCCTGCCTAGATCTCCAACCAATAGCAAAGGTGTTGCCTAAACAAGACTTTCCCCATAATCAAATGAATAAACACCCTAAGTACCATCACAGAACTTACATCCAACAGTGAATAGAGATAGAGGCAGGGAAACATGGCTGAGCACTGGGCTAAGTCCCTGGTCCAGCTGATAGCAGAGGAGGAAAATCCCCTCATGTTTCTAAACAAAGATTATCAACAGTATTTTATACAAATGATTTACCATTTGGCCAGACAGTGACTTTTTTTTAAGCATTAAAACTTTATTTATACTGATAAAAAGCATATTTTTGGCCTTTAAAGAAATATGAATAGAGGTTTCTCCCACAGAGAATGTTAAATAGCCCCTCTCTGTGCTAATATTTTATGTGACAGCTGTTAGAAGTGATACATAAGCAATTCCCACAATCTATCATTTACCATTCCATGGATAATATCTTTTTTCTTTTTTATTATGAATAAAGTCACATTTTCTATCCGTGTATATCCTTATTCAAGGTCCCTTGCCCCTCCCACCTCCTCCGGTCACTCTCTCTTCTCTACATCTCTCCATCTCCTCCCCAGCATGGGCAGGAGGTCCCAAGGTCTCAATGTCCCAATGTCCCAATATTGCTCAGTTCAGCCTCCACTCTGGCAGATCCACTTTTCTCCCCACAACATTGAGACTGAGTCAGGTGTTCCTCTAGGGGGAGAGGGATCCAAGGCAGACAGTGATTTTTAGTTATGTCTCAAAAGAGATTTAAGAATATGCCTAAATGAAAAGATACAGGAGCTCCTCTGCTTCACCTTTGTATTACCCCTAATCTTAGCCTAATATCCTCCTTTTTTCTAGCAAACTAGCTTTATTTGCTCTGTACTAAAAGTCTTAACTGATCTTCGCTGTTGGTAGGCATTTTCCATAAGTTTTGTGTTCAGTTGATTAAAAACCAGTGTTCACTCCAAAATGTTCTTTTGTGAAATTGTACACAGCATTGACACTCTAGTCAAAACTCTCAAATGTCTGCCCCAGCATCAGGAAGGAGATTACTATTGCAGAGATGTATAATTCCTGAAAACACAAGATGTACTAGGATTTCACACCTATTGCTTATTGCAAATTCATTTTGTGCCAGAAAGCGCATAAATGATTTTCATAATTTTTTTTGTACTTTCACAGACACTTGAGTTTTTAATCCCAATTTAACCTTGAGAAAACCAAGAGAAGTAAGTCATTTCTTTAAGGTCATATTAACGGAGCTGAGTCCTGACTCCATTTCTCACCTGACACTCTCACAAGACACCCAAGTCTTCCCTCATTACGGCCTTTTCAGCATGGGTGCTGCAATGTAGCTAGACATAAGGCTATCTAGGACCTGGTTCTTTTTCATCTCTCAAACTATCTGGATGAACATGGAAAAACATTGTCCATTCAAGCTTGAGTATGACAAATAGACTCCAATAGGATATACTGAAGATGCTATGACATCTGGAATGTCACACAAATAACTCAGCCTTGCAGTGTTTGGCTCTCCTCTTCTGAGGTTCCACACCTAAATTTTCCTAGTCTCCTAGTCTCCTGTGGCTTAAAAAAAACACACCTTGCTCTGTGTGCTGTCTAGTGCTCACTCTTCCCTATTACTTCCTTCTGGTCTTAGTTTCCTACATGCCTCACAGTCCAGTACTGAAAACATACTGGTAAATTCCCACATCATTTAACTGAGCCACTCATTGTAAGGGGCTTTATAGTAGATTATCTCTAATGTAACTTTGAGACCCTATAAATTATCATTAATAAAATAGTTTTTAAAATCTTACCAGCAACTTCACTGGAGAGAGCATTTTATACTGGAGGCTCACCTCCCAGCCCCAGCTGGTCAGCACTGGGCATACCACTAGCTCATGTGTGAAGACTCATACTTTAATCCAATAAGATTTCCTTTTTTTCCCCTGTTATCAATTTTTTAAGGCCTGGTCATTATACATTCAGAAAATGGTATTTCCTGAGTAACTGCTGCCCAGAAACATAAAATGGAATGTAAAATGTGGGGGGAAAGAATCAATTTGGAGCAGCTCTATTTTTATATGATTGTATTTAATCAATTTGATCTACTCATTATTGCACATTCAATTCAAAGTTTTCATGGCCAAAAGGGGGGAAATGCTAGAAAGGATTAATTTCCCCTTGTTCTACTAATGGAATGATTTTCCACTTGTCATTCTGAAAGTCTCAAAAGAGCTAGCATTTCCCAACCACAATCAAATAGAAGCAAAATTGCTTGCAATGCCTAGGTGTAAAGACATCCACCATCTTCCTGGTGCTGAATTCTCACACACACACACTAATCTAAATGTCAACTTCATTCTGAGCTTCATACCTACCCAAGTTAAGAGGTCTGGCATCTCCCCAGGAACATCTTTACAGAGTCTGGGGATAAGAATATACCTATTTCTTCAGATGTCATTTGAGCATGAACAACAGCAATAATGGCACCGTTATTTAACCACCTACTGACTATGTCTCGGTGATGTCATATTTCCTGTCTAAATGACTCTAGAATGAGACAACAATAACTCACTCTTCTTGGAAACCAAACGATGCCATGGAAATGGTTATACTTTACAGGCAGAAGGTAGGATGTGATTTAGGACTCATGTTTTGTAACTTTGGTGGCTAAGCCATCACTTAGAACCTCTCTATGTCCTTTAAACCCTCTAGTGCACGTACTTCTTATCTATTGACTGGAAAGATAATTGTACCTATTGTACAAGCAGTTATGAAAATTGCACAAAGCTAGTTAGTGCCCACAACAGAGTTAATTGTCAGTAGATATAAGTTATTGTTAATTCTAGCATGCAACTAAGTAATGAATACTTAGAACCAATAGACCACCATAATTTCTGCCAATGCTTATGTACCCAATATATGTGTATTAAGTAGCAAGGAAGTGAGAAAAAAGAAAATGACTATTTCCTTGGATGAACAAAAGGAGAAAATACCAAGAGTAAATTGGTTTTAATTCATGTGTTCCACAAAGACAAAGAAAATAAAAACTTGACCTACTTCTAAAGAGGTGCCATTCACCCACCCCTAGCCTTGGCCTTTTCTGTCTTAGCATTTAATAGATTTTGGTTGTTTTTCTTTTTTTTTTATACAGTCAACTGAGGAAATTTAGATGGCGTCTCATTGGGAGTCTTTAAGAATGTATCAGGTCATAAAAACAGAGTGGTTCTATCTATATGGAAATGTAGATTTCAAATATATCCATCCTAATAATCAAATTATAAGGCAAATGTTCTTCTAATAGGAAGCTAATAAAAGTTGATTCTTAAAGCTGCCTGGAGCTGTAAGCAATAACAAACAGATTTATATTATGAAGCTTTTCTGTTTTTCCTTCTTCCCCCGCCCCATGGCCTATTTTAATAACTAGATGGCCCAATCTTCAGTTAGCAGGTAATAGATTTAAAAATCAGCACATACACACACACACACAGAGAGAGAGAGAGAGAGAGAGAGAGAGAGAGAGAGAGGCAGGTGGGGAGAGAGAAAGGGAGATATGCACATACACAAAAAGAAACACAACATATGCAAAAAGAAAGAAAAATACGCACTCAGGATTTGCACAAACAAAGAGAGAAACACACAATACACACAGACAGAGAAATGTATACACAGAATACAGAGAGAGAAAAAACACAGTTTATACACAGAGAGTCTGAAACACACCTACCCACCCACATACACACATGATTTATTTACATAATGGTTGCCTAAAGACACTAAATTTACTCGTTTTAAACTGGATTCTCCTTTTCTGCACAATGCACAAATACTCCCCATGGGGTTATTGATTAACCATCGAAGCGGCTTTGGATAATGAGGAGACTGTTAACAGTACACAGAAAAGCAAATTTGGCATAACCAGCTTTTATGTAATACACAGAAAGGGGAAAGCAGATTATTTTCAAGTTCTTAATTTTTCAGATGCTTCCCTGGAAATGTAGTCATTTAAACATTATGTATCAGAAGGAGCTGAGTTATTGCTGCAGCCAAAGCAGAAGGTAAAGGTGAAGAGAAGAAAAAAGAAGAAAATAGGTACTACCTGAGGGCTACATGGAGCACAGCAATTCCTGTGCCTGAGTTCATATCCCTACTGTTCATCAGGATGGTTTCAGCAAAACACAATAGCCTAGGTATGATGTCAATGTGGCTGTCATAAGCAAATCCAGGCTGTTGCCCATCCTTACAGTGAGTGTCCCCAGTAGCCAAGATAGAACATAGCCATGTGACCTCTTTCCCAAGGAAAAGGGGCTTTCTCAAAGTTGTTTGTATGTATGTGTGTGTGTGTGTATGTGTGTGTGTGTGTATACCTAGGGCAATACTATATCTTAGCTATTGTGATGTGAAGGGGGTTTTGTTTTACATTTTCCAAGACAAGTTTTCTCTATATAACAGTCCTAGCTGTCCTGGAACTCACTCTGTAGACCTGGCTGGCCTTGAACTCACAGATATCCTCCTACCGCTGCCTCCCAAGTGCTGGGATTAAAGGCATGTACCACCATAGCCCAACAATGGTATGGAGTTTTGTTTTAGTTTCTGTTGTTACTTTCAATATGAAGTGGAGCCCACATTCTTTTTATATATATTATTTGATGATTTTACATCATGCACCCCATCAAACACAGTTATCAGACCTCTTAGATTCATGCCCACTCTTATGATCTCCTTATTTACAAAACTGCCCATTCATGCTGCTCATTTACTTACTGGAGCAGATGACTCAGCAGTTAAGAGCACTGACTGCTCATCTAGAGGGCCCAGGTTCAATTCCCAGCACCCACATGGCAGCTAACAACTGTCTGTAGTTCCAGTTCCAGGCAAACACCAAGGCAAATAAATAAATAAAAGTGTTTTTTTTTTTAAAAAAAAAAAAAAAAATGGTTAAGAGACCCTGGCAGAAACTGGTTGTCACTAAAGACTTTTTAGAGCACATTTTGGAGAAGCCATGCTTTCCCTTGTAATCACATGATGGGTGAGACAGAATTAGTGGTATGTGCTTGAGTAAAAATGAAGATGTCAATTTCAAAGCTTAGAGTGAGAAGCCCTGTGGGATCTGAAACAAAGTCCAACTTCTAAATAGCAGCCCCTTACTGAATGGAGCTATGGGTACTTGAAATGTGACTTGTTCCTGCCTAGATATGCTGAAGCAGACATAACCATATACCGATTTTGAGGGTAAAAAGTGTAAACTGTCTTTTAAAATTGCATGCTTATTATGTGGTACAATAACAAATATTATTTGTGATATGTTATAGTTGATTTTTAATGCCACTTTACCATAATTCAGAATCACCTGAGTATGAAGTCTTAACTGAAAACTGTCCTGATTCCCTTGAACTTGGGAAGATCCAATACCAGAGAGAAAGAGTGTGGCAGAAGAAAGATGGTGAACCCTATGCTTGCCTGGCTTCCTTCCTGACACCATATGGATTTCTCCTGTTGAAATAGTGTTGCCAGGCTTTCATGGATAACTTAGAACCAGGAGCTCCATAGAAATCTACCATGTTTTAGTAAGTGCCACAGTGGGGCTGCTGAGGTCCCCAGCCTCATGGACAGAGCAACTACTTGGATTTCAGCTTCTTGAAGTACCTTAACTGTTGTTATGAAAGCTGAACTAATACACACACACACACACACACACACACACACACACACACACACACACACACGCACACACACCGTTAGTTGTATTTCTCTAGAGAACCCTAATACAGGATAAAATAGGTTTACTATATTTTTAAATTATCCACATTTTTAAAATGGAACTACTAGAAAATTCAGTTCTTTTGTGGATGGTATAATGTTTCTATAGGCAATATTTTCTTAGAGGCAGCCATAATCATCTCTAGATTCCCAGACTCATTAACACTTGCCAGAGTTCTTTAGTAAAGAAAAATCAAAGATTTTATTAGTTACTTTGCTCATTGCTATGAGAAAATGCATGAGCAAAGAAACTTCAGGAAAGAAGGTTTATTTGCCACTCATGGTTTCCAGGGAATTCATCCTGTCAGGGAAAGGATGACAGCAGGCTCTTGAGGCAGCTGGTCACAGTTTGCTGCCAGTCAAGTGAGATAGTAGAAAGTGATGAATGCTGGTATGGAGCTGGCTTTCCCTTTTTTATGGACCACCACTCACACTGAAGATGCACATTCTAACTTTAGCTACCTAATTTAGAAAATTGCTCTCAGCAGTGTCCAAAGACTTGTCTCCTGGGTGATTCTAGACCCTGTCAAATTGGACAATAAGTGTCGACGATCACAAAAATTGATTCTCAACACCATTAATCTTCCATGAGCTGAACTCTGTTCTTCTGAGGATTGATTGTGGGAGCCATCTTAACTCTGAGGACCTCAGGATGTGCCTTTATATGGAAGAAGGCCTATAAAAGGGTAGTTAAGGCCAAGTGCATTCATGTAAGGTCTAATCCAGAAAAGGGCATTAGACAGAGTGTGTGCCTTTGAGGAAAGGCCATGAGAGAACACAATAAGAAGGCAGCCACCCATAGACCTAGAAAGGTGTTTTAACAGAATCTAGTCTTGACAATAGCTTGATTTTGGATGTCTAGGCTACAGACACTAAGAAGGTAAGTTTCTCTCTGTTGTGTTTTGTTCTGGCTACCCAATTACGCTCATAGAATAGCTTATAGCTCATAGGAGTATGTAGTAAATCATATAGTCAGCCTTCCACACCCAATGGTTCAGAGATGACAGTTTTCCTTTAGTGATGGATCATTTTTTAATTGTGTATATGTACAAATATGAAGGTTCTTCATCATTCCCTAGACAATGTAGTAAAATGACTATTCACTCAGCATTTACATTGTTTCAAGTACTAAAAACAATCCAGTGGCAATTTATAGTCTATGGAGTCTATAGTATATGCATCTGTTATATGCAAGGTCTATTTCATTTTATAGGAAAGACAAAAAGGTCCAGAGATTATGGTAGCTGCAGACAGAGGCAAGGATCCTCTGCCCAATGCCCAAGGATACTGAAGACATCTACTTATGGTTATCAGTACATAGCATGGATTCTGATACATTTAAAGTCTTTTATTTTTTAAATTAAACACTATAATTAGTACATGTGTCTTCCAAGAAATAAATGGACTTTACTAATTAAAAAATAATTAGTATCATAAAATACACTGATAATTTACCATACAGCACATGCCATCATTATTTCTGTAGGTTCTCTGAACAAAAATAGGAAAAGACCATGCATCTCAAAATAACCACATATTTTGATCTTCACAGACCACCCTGATGGAAAGAAAAGTAGTGAACTTTCAATCAAATGATGGGCATTGACACTATGTCTATATACACTTCACTGATGAACCAAAACACTTCCAACAGCTGCAATCAGACTCCACTCTTCCAATACAGATCTGAGAGGATTACTGTGCACAAGGAGTGAGGTGCTTTGTAGACTGAAGTTTTACTTAAAAGTGTGGTACTATATGCATGAGCTGAAAGTTGCTGTCACACCTGCCTTGAGGAGTGGAACATCCAGTATGTTGTGATCATAGCTTTCCTTGTGTTTCAGGTAAGGTAACACACTCTTTATAAATTGTGTTCAATCGGGCAACCCAAAGCAAGACAACATCTGTGGACACCAAATAAGCCCACTAAAAAGTGAACAGCAGCTTCCGTCTTGGGTGACAGAAATCAGATGAGATGAAATCTTTCTTGAGAGGGACAACTTCTGAGATGTTACTCCAACCTTGTTATTTTTCCTATCATCCAGAAAGCCTGCCTGTTTCCTTCTAGAGCTCCAGAGGCAAATGTATTCTGTATGTGACACTAATGCATACTTTTCACACTTTCAGTATTTTAGGCTTTGATGGCTATACTCTACCCCAGGTTTCCAGTCTCTTTACTTTAAAAAAAAAAAAAAAAAGTATCATCTAAGCTGAGTGAAGTGGCACATACCTGAAATCCCAGCATTCAGATGGCTGAGGCAGAGGTATCATGAAATTGAGGCTAGCTGGGGCTACATTATAAGAACCTGTCTCAAAAATAATTATCTATAAGTAAGTCCTTTCTGAGTTTTTCACTACAGCTGTCACTTGAGACATTCTTACATTCCTTCACAGAGATACTAAGGACTTATAAACCAACTCTTCATGACACACTGCTCATGTGGGTGCCTCTTCTCCATCCCTGAGAATCTCATTTTTTCTGCTGTAATTAATTTACTGGGAACCTCTTTGCAAAAGTTCCATGACAGTCCCTGTTACTCATATTTTCTCTTTACTGTAATAGAATGCCTGCCAGAACACAACTGCTCACAATCTTAAAGGGTTCTGACCTTCAGCAGGGAAGGCAAAGAAGAGAAGTTCAGCTCACAACTTAACTTGCCAGGAAGCAGGAAAATAGAGCCCCTGGGTCCAAGTGCAGTATATTCCCCTTTTATTCTGTCTTGTTACCCAGCCATGGGATTGTGCCAACCACATTGAGATTGAGTCTTCCTCCCTCCATTAGTCTTCTCTGAAGACGCTTTCATAGATATACCCAGAGATGTCCCTCACTATTCTCCTAGGTGATTCCAAAACCAGTCAAGTTAAAGATGATAATTAACCACCACAATCCCTCTATGTTGCTATGACCTTCACAGCTTAGGGATTAACCTGACTGGTGTAATGAAGAATAAAGAAACCACAGACGCACATATAGAAGGAAAAGTTGGAATCAGGTGGGCCTTGCCCTCTGCTGGAGATATACAAGCAGTCCAGATACTCAGTATGTTTACTACATACAGATGAATGGGAAGTTGAGTCAGCTGGTGTCAGTAGGATGATGTCTCAATAGGGGAGCCATCTCACACTGTAGTCATCTCTTATCCAGGAGGAAGAACCTGTGGTTAACACTTTCTTCACACACTATCAGCATCCATATTTGGATAATAGGAAAGCTTTAAAATTTCCCTAAACCCTGACACAGGAAACGTCTTGCCATCCCCATGAATCTGAGGCCTTGTGGTCCTTAATATGGTCATGTTCATGTCAGCAACACATATATACTCAGGACTTCAGTTACTCTTTCACCCTGTCATGGTGAAGAAATATAGAGAAATCCTCTGCTTTGGAGAAGTTTAATCCAGGGTCCTTCTTTTCTTCTACCCATACTCTCTGTACAGAGCTTTCTATCTTTTGTATGCATGGCTGCCACCTCCTTAAGCACATATCTCTGGTCTCTTCATAGAAGGCACCCTGCCTCCTATGAACACATCTACCCAGTAATTCTCATGTGTTCAGAGATTTTTCAGTGTACCCAATAGCTGTCACACTTCTTAAAAATCTTCCCTGAGCCCTGGAAGAACCTGGGTAATCCTGAATGAACTTAACCTTTCTGTGGTCCCAAACTCCTTATAGATACACAACAGAAAACAGCTTCTACCAAAACAAACAAATACACTTGTGATTAAAAACAATACTGCTGGAATTATCTATTAGTCCCGACCATGGCAACATAATCCTTTGAGGATATATAGTAAGTTCTTTGCTTATTTATAGGATAAATGACAAACTCTGTTGTGATAGCCTGTATTTCTGGTCACCAAACTGATAAAACACTACAACTATCCACTGAAGGTTTAATGCACACACCAGGCTTTCTCCATATGTTAACCCACGATCGTTTGCCCAGCCCTATGAAATGTGTATGACCACATTCATTTCATCGATTGAAGAACGCATGACCCATATATAATCACAGAATCAGGAAATAAACACATGAAAAGCAGAATTTAAGCTACAAATCATGATCCAAATACTGATCACACTAAATCAGCTCCTGTCCTGGGCTCTGTCTACCTGTGTATCCTATAGCTGACACAAAATACATTTCCATTTACTCCTTAGTTAATTGATAGGACACTTCTCCAAAGAAAGGCATGTATTTGAAGATTTTAACCAAATACATGAAAACACATCAAAATAATGTGGTTGTCCTATGAATCCTGGGTGGGTTGTGGTGAATTAAGCTCATCTGCCTTTTGCTCATTTGTTGCCATTTCTTTTACATGAAGGAAAGGCATAACAGTAATAAACTGTAGGTAGACATTTCATTCCTCCAATTAATTCTGGGTGAAAATATTGAGTGACATAATGCATCACAAGGCTGCCATGACTGAGAATGGAACAATACATCACACGGGCATGGCTCTTAGAGAAACTTCCAACCTGGTCTTATCTAATGATGGATTCTGTTATTGGGACAACGTTATTAATACTCTGGAAGGTAGGAGAAATGTTTACTGGCAGAATGTGTTTCTAAACAAATGTAAAGCATGTTCCAAATTTAAAATATCACAGAGCTGAGAAATCCTTTGATGATGAAAGAACCTGCTGAGGTCTCATTTAGCATAGAGTTTCTGAAGTAAAGACTTCAATATGTGTAAGAAAGAGTAGCAAAGCTGTGGCCTATGCAAGAGAAAGGGAAGAAAGGGTAGAATAGTGTGTGGAGGAGCTTAGGCTTCACTCTAGAGTCCCTAGATTTCTAGGCAAGAGGATGGCATCAAAGTGCCTGGTAATTCTACATGAAGTACCTGTGGTTAAAAGAAAAACAAAATGAAGCAATGATATAAATAGAAGGATGAAAAGATTTAAGAAAAATGTATAGAAGGAAAGATCAGTCAGATATAACAGCCACCTGAGTAACAACATAAATAATGAGAAATGAGGTGGAAGCCAAGGAGATACAGAGATTTGAAAGCAAAGAAACAGGATACGTGAGGGAGAAAGGCGGCTGGCATCTGGTTCCTGATGTGGTAGCACTCTGTTCACAGAAGGCTGAGAAACAATAGGCTCTCTAGTCTGTGATTTGGTGAGCTATTTGGGCCAGATGACATCACCTGTTCCCTACATGTTGCTGCTATTGATAACACTAGGATCAATGAAGAGTCAGCAGTAAATTATTTTTTGTTTATTATTTTTATTTTTGCACTGTGTTCCTTTATGTGAAAACCTTACTTTACCTCTGAAAGAAATCCCCATGCCAAGAACTTTCAATGCCTATGCAGTCTCTAGAGACAGTGGATGGGCACTCGTTCCTTGCAGATAATAACCGGCATTTAATTGATTACTTGGTTGACTAACCTCTCTAAGTCTCCCCCACCACACCTCTCCCAATTTTCTCTCCCATCAGCCTATCCTTGATCCCCCACATGCCCGTCCTTGGGCAAAGCAGAATTAGTAGATGTGTCAAACTAAATTGCCTTTCACTTTCCTCTCTGCGGTGGTCTTTGTTATTGCCTTTTGAAAATTGTTCTATTGCCATACTTTCCAAACAATCAAAGGAAAACACTTTGGACACTCCAAATGTTTCCACCATTTCTTCTGCAAATGGACCTGTAGGTTATGGCTTCTGCAGAGTGTGAATTTGTCCCCAAGTGCTAACCTCTTTCCAAGAAAGGGGACTGTAAAAGGGACCGACGCACAGAAGTCTGTCCTGCTGCAAATCAATGAGGGGACGGGGAGAGAAGGTGGAAACGACACGGGAAAGGGCTGCCCAGAGAGTTCCCTGCATGACTTACATGTTTCTAAATGCTAATTTCTCAGAACGCATCAATCTTGGAACAATTTGATTTAATCACGGCTGAAATAAAAGATGTGGTTTGGGTTCCCCTCCAAGTATAGAACATAGCCATCTTATAGTTTAAATGAAACAAGCTTTGGCAACACACTTGTAAACCTCCCCCCTGCCCCCATGTGCAGCAGCTTTACACAATGGGAATTCTCAACGGAATTCAAAATCCTCATCTCACTTCTACTACTGAAGTCTGAGTGGTTCAAAGTCTCCGTCTCCCTAGTGGTTTAAATGAGGATGAATTTGAAGAGGTAGCTATCCATCAAGGGTCCTACCTTTGAATGTTCTACCTAGACTCCAACCTTTGCCCTCCTCTCTGCTTCCTTTCTGTTGTGATGTAATATTATTCTTGAAGGGTTTCCTTGGACCTTCGTCCTGCCTTTCTGAACTCCGTCATGACATAATAGTCTTCTTTTATTACCCACGTCAATGGCTATGATTGATGTCCTACTTGAGTTCACAGAGTCAAGCACCCATGGACCAAATCCTCTGAAATCTTGAACCAAACAAAGCTTTCTTCTTTAAGTAATTCATGTTGAGTGTTTTGATACAGTATTGGGAAATAAGTAATACAGTTTCTAACCTACATTAGGTCTAGCATGACAAGTTGTAGGCACATGATAATTTTAAACTATTATTACTAACTGGAAGTCTGAGCAATGACCAAGAAATAACCCCTCTCCCTTACTCCACCCTTCCTTCCCCGCTCCCCTGCTCTACTCCAAGTAAAATGTAAGTAGAACACTTCTTGATGTCCTCCCTCTCTACTCATCATTTTTGCCAAAACTGATTTGTCTGTTGTTTGCTCTCAGATTCCTGCTGGCACACAGTCAGATCCTAGGCAGACAGTTCAAAGAATTCTTGATCCTTGAGTACAAAGATAAACAGCTGAGATTCAATAGCACACACCTTTAATCCGAACACAGAGGCAGAACTTCTGTTTCTGTGAGTTCAAGCCTAGCTACAAAATATAATAATACACACCTTTAATCCTAACCTGGATGGGACAGGGTATACAAAGACTCATAGAGACAAAAGCACTGGAAGAAGCTGCCGGCTGGCCACAGAAGCTACCAGAAGCCAGGCTGAGAAAGTTACAAGACAGCTGCGTGAAAATTGACTGTAGTGCTTTCTCTCTCTGATATTTCAGCCTTCCCTCGATATTTGGTTCAAAGCCTTCCTTTCTTACGACCTGAGTTTGTGCTACTACATACCTCATAAAACTAAATAAAATATAATTAAGAAAAAAAAAAAAGATTCCTGTTGGCTTTGGCTCCTGTCTTATCTTCCTTCAGGGATGGACTATGATGCAGAAGCGTAAGCTAAATAAACCCTTTCCTCCCCAACTCGCTTTTGTTCATGATGTCTCATCATAATAATAGTTACCCTAACCAGGACAATTTGTTCCAAGTTTTACAACAGAAAAATAAGTAGATTTCTCTTTTTTATGCAGTCTTTTAATCTCCTTTATATAAAAAAAATACTAGATGCACCATCAGCAGCATTGGGCTTGTTTTCCCAAGGACAACTAAACTTTGTACTATCATTGAGGTGACCCATACCCTCAGACGGGGTGGCTTCCACAGTCTTCATCATTCTCTCATAATGTATTTCCTTAGACTCTACTCTTCAGTCCAGCCTGGTGCTGTGACCACTCAATTCTGCCCCCTGTAGTTAAGCACTGAACTAAGGAACAGCATGCCTTCATTTCTGGTAGGGGTCTCAAGAGGTGGTTGGTTTCCATCTTCTCATCTAAACTCTAAATCCTTTCTACTGGGCCACTGAGACTTGCTCAGATCTTGATCATCCAGTTTAGCCTGACTTAAAATCTGATTTACTCATGAGATCTGTCCCCACATTCACTATGGATTACCATCCTACCTGCTGCTCCAAGCCTCAGCCTCATAGGGGTTATTTTCCTGCTCCAAAAGACTGAGTAGTCTGAGCTCTCAAGTTGTTGGCTTATACAAAAAGGCTTTTCTTCTCATCCACCATGTCTCATCATTAAGGTTTGTCCTCATAGCAGAGCAGAGAAAAGAGGACTAAAGACAGAAGAAAGGCACTGGTCAGTATTCCCTGAATAGTACAAGATGAGAAAACTTTGAAAAGGCCCCTGGACTTTGTGCATCAAGGGTATTTTGTAAGGAATTTGACAGAAAC
Organism: Sigmodon hispidus; assembly: GCA_004025045.1. NCBI lineage: Eukaryota > Metazoa > Chordata > Mammalia > Rodentia > Cricetidae > Sigmodon > Sigmodon hispidus. The sequence continues at coordinate 28,164 of PVIH01008865.1, read as the reverse complement.
TTGTAAAAATACATTTCATATAAAATAACAAATTGAAAAGGGCAAAGCAAGCTGTGAGCCTGACAAGAAGAAAAAGAAAAAGGTGTACATTGAAATATTGAGACTGAAAAACCCTATTGGAAACAGAGCTGTTCTGACCTTTGTACCTCCCTAAACGACAAGCAACTTCTTCTCCTCCTTCATTTCAGGGTTTGTCCTGTGTGATTGATGACTTGCTGCTTGCTAGGGACACCACTGAAATGCCCCACATACAAAAATGGGGCTTGCATAGCACTTCCAACAGAAAAAGCATGCTGTTGTAAAAGACAGTGTGAGGCCTGCCAATGAAAAAGTGTATAAAAGGGAATACAGAGACTGGCAGGCTGATCACTGCCTACCTAGGGCGAGCCATCTACTTCATTGTGACAAACCCTGTCTTTAACTTCCCAGGGGAAGATTCCAGGACACAAGGACACTATCCTGTCCGATCTCCAGACACTCTCAAACCAAAAAAAAAAAAAAAAAAAAAAAAAAAAAAAAAAAAAAAAAAAAAAAAACAGTTATCACCCTTTCCGATCAGTCTCAATCCTACCTCCCAAGCTTTTATGCCCATCACACTATTATTTAAATTCTACTTCCAATTCTTCCCCATGTCTAGACTATCTATACCTATGACAGTCTCTCCTTCTTCCAAAATGTATATCACAAAAACTTGTACCCATGTCACAGAGCAACTTCACTACTAGCACTCAAAATCAAACACACATCTGCCTTTTTATACCAAATGTAATGGCTGACATCTAGTACATGCTCAGTACATGTTGAGTTGAATGTGGGACTTGAGTGGACCCTTCAATATGTCCCCTCCTATATATGAGTCTAAATCCAGTAGTTAGAAGTTTTTTGACATCAAAGTCCCTGACAAAGTCTAAATGACACAAACCAACAACAGGGAATATTATTTGCTTGACTAATTTTGAGACATGAAGGAGCTCAGAGTTTTCACAGGAGTCACACTGCAGTGTGAAGTATTGTTTCCCTTAAACAGTAAAATCGCATTGTTCCTAGAACATTGTCCAGGCTCTGAACAGCACAGAGATGCTCAATGCTGCATTTTCACTAAGCTCCAGAGGAAATTTCAAAGTTTGCTTCAGGGACTGTCAAGTCCCACCTCAAAATGGGTGGCTGGCATCAGAGTGAGCAGCCACATTGTAGATGGCACCTCAGATCTTCCTAAGCTGATCCTCAAACAGGGAAGGGCATTTCACAGTCAGTTCTCATGTCATAAGACAGTTTGATCTTATAAATGCCTTTGCTCTGGGTTCCACGTGGGACCTGGGACTTACAAACTCATAGTAGATCTTGATTTCCACATCATTGCTGGATGCAGGATTCTTAGATGAGACAAAGCTGTCAGAAGGAAATGGAGTATGATGTCAGCCTGCTCCTCCTTGATGCTTCCCTCACCCCTTAGCCCTCCTTACCAGATTGAGAAGAAAACAGGGGTATTAAGCAGATATATTTGCAGTCCTGGGGTAAGAATGCACGTGGAGATGGACAAACTATCATTGGGATGCTTCCCTGTCTGTCATAACTGCTATAAGACCATAAATGTTTTAAGTAATACATTTTGAAAACCAAAAATTTCAGATACAATTTTGTATAAGCAAATCATTTGTGTGCACAAAACTCTATACTTTCTCCATGCAAACAGCATTTTCACATGCAAATTGGGCTGCTAGGGCTTTAGTTAATTGAGCAGCAGGGTGGAATTCAATGAGTTTTGCAAACACACGTGGGAAGTGATAGTGGTACAGTAGCAGGGAAGGCTGGATCTGGTGGCTGCCAGTCAGCACTGCCACTGCCTGGTGCCTACAGCTGGGTAGCTTGGTTGCTTTGAGATTCTTTAACTCTCTTAAAAGGCAGAGTGGTCAAACTATGGGAGGTGAGTACATGTTCAAGCATAGTATTACTGGTTATTTGATGATGGGAACTGTCCTCCCCATCAACTAAGCTCATTTCAGCCTCAGACTTCCACTTACAAACCAAGTGAGCGCTTCAAAGTAGCTCAGAAGAAATGGTCCAACAGGATTTTGGCTGAGTGCATGTAAATGCTCCCGCCTGGCTGCCAATCTCTAAACTGCCTGGAAATGGCAATTCAGTCAAGTTGGACAATTGAAGAAAGAGTGTCTTTACAGGGGAGGTGTAAGGGATTCAAAGTGGCAAGGAGGGTTTGAAAATGCTTCAGGATCAGTGATGCAGTTCCAAGAACCAAAGGAGTAATGAAGGGCATTTGCTCCCACAACCTAGAGACCAAGCATGCAAAGAGGACCACTGGTCTTAAGCCAGGACCTTTTGATGGACAGAGGGAGCAGCCCCATCAGACACCCCAGTAGGAAGTCAGAGGGTGCCAAAATTGACTTCATTCTCTCATGCTGCTTTCTTGGAATCAGTGTTTCACACTGATTAAATTAAATGGGGGGAGTAAAAGGCATTTTTGAATCACTCTATACTGCCCAACCACCCTGGCACAGGACTTAGAACTTATTAGGAGGAACAACCCTGCTCAGATGTCATGTGGTCTCAAGGGAATTCACTTCAATTTACATTTCAGTGTTTCTGGGCCATAGTATTCCAAGGTCTGAGTATTATGACACATAGCATACTTTATACATCAACAACACCTAAACTACACAGGGCAACTTCTTTGATTAACAGAGCTTGTTTTCAACATGCAGAAATCATAAAGTTCCCAATAATATTAGCTTATTATTCTAATATAGAAAGGGATGTGGCATTTGTCAAAAACTGGTTGATTTAATTTATTTCCAAACACTTGCCTACAAAATATAAACTGAATATGAACAGGAAACTTTTCTAATTCTTTGTCTTCTGCCTGTTATGTTTTCTAACTCTTTCTGTTCTCAATCATTATTTAAAATAATTAACATTACCTATCTCAGATTCAAGTGTCCAATCGTAACATAACAGGAACCTGTTTTTAGATTATTCTCATATAATCATGTAGTGGTTTAAGAGTGAGAGTCTAGAGAAAGGCCCAGCCACTCATCCCACTGATATCGCTTTCATTCCTAACCTATTGCGTTCCATTTCTTTCCAAGCTCCCTGGAGTATCTCCTTCTCACCATCACTTTGGGTTCCAGGAATAAAATATATATAACTGATCTACATCTTAAGACAAACAATTGGAACCCATTCTGAAGTGACATAGACCTTCTGGATACCAACAAAGCCCTGCCCTGTATCCTAAGAGTTACAACTAACCTTGATTGCTAATTTGACTAAACTGAGAGATGCTGAGAATTAGTACAGTACATTTCTGTGTCTGTCTGTGGGAAAGTATCCAGTGATACTGACATGTGAAGCAGTAAATAAGGGAGGAAGAACTTTTCTTAGTGTGGTTAGCAACACTCAATAGACTAAGAAACTGGGAGGTATAAACTAATAGCCAGCCAGCACACTTGAGGCCCCTCTTTCCTGTACCTGTTGTGTCCAGTACAGCTATCATCACCTGTAGACATTACATTACATTTTTTAGCCTTTCAATATAGATTTAATGGCAAATTCCTGTAGGTCTTTCTAGACATTAACATTGATATAGAGCTAAATCAATGGTGCCCCCTAATGTACTAATAAAAATGTAGTTTAATTATCCAGTATTGTTCAAGTTCTAGTAGCCAGAATGTACAGGACAATTTCCATGTATCTAGAATGTTAGCAAAGGCATGAGTTGTCTCAGGACATTGGATCATGTCAAGCACAGAACCTATTTATGTGACTGCGATTACTTGTAAAGATTTTGAAATGGAAGGAAAGTAATAAAAAAGAAAAGAAGAAGAGGGGGGAAGAAAAAAGGAAGAGGAGGATGAGGAAGATGAGCAGGACAAAGAGGAGCAGGAGGAGGAATCATCAGTAAAGACATTGCATTAAGCCTACAGACAATTGTTAGGCACAGAGTAAGTAGAATTGCTGGAAGATGATTGACTTGATCCATAACCATAGCTATATAGTGGTGCCAAAATGCCATCAAGATAATTGGCCTTTGGATATTTAGAATGTGGTCTCTGTCCTCCCTTTTATAGATGGTTCTGAACATCTTTATGTGTAATAAGCCAACTAGATGCAGGTGATGCCATCATTTAGAGATGTGTGCCCTAGGACTTATAAAGACACACATCAAATATACCCATAAACACCTGCCAGATAGTGAGCAATAAAGAAAACTTCCTGACCAATTAATCAAAACCTCAAAATTCAGCCTCAGTGCACTATTCCCCTTAGCAAACACAGTGTAGGAATAGGGCTGGTTTGAAATTACTCAATTGAGCATTAGCTTCCTGGAAGTTTGGGGCAAAGTTATTTTCTTAAATAACATTTGCACACATTTATTAAGAAATAACTCTTATCTGTCACTTCCATTTTGACCTGATGGACACAGTTTTTGAGTTAAATGGTGGTATTTTTTTCTTCTTGCAATATTTATCAATACAGCCAAGTACTTTTGAGAAAACTACATTTTAAGAAAGAAGATGTTTTGAAAAATAACAGATCTAAGTACATTGCGTATTCAGCTAATACTATTTAAGACAATTAAAACTGCATGAAATTGTATTCACTTAGATATATGCAATAAGTTAATCACATTGGCTAATGAAGGTTTATATTGATTGATAACTTGACAGAATTTAGAATCACCAAGTAGTTAAGCCTCTGAATACTCCTCTGAGGCATTATCTAGGTTAGGTTAACTGAAGTATTAAAGTCACCTTAACTGTGGACTTCCTGGGCTGGGGCCCTACACTGATTAAAAGGAAAGACATCTGAGAAGTAACATTGATTCCCTCTCCACTTCCTGACTACAGATGCAGTTGATATATGCTCCTTCAGCTATGTATTCTCCACATGCTGGTCTGTCTTTCCTACTGTGATGCAGTAATCACCTCAAAGTGTAAGCCAGAATAAGCCCTTCCTTTGTCAGATTGTTTTTGTTAGATATTTTGTAACAGAAGCATTGAAAGTAACTAATTCATATTGAGCACAAAAGACACTGTTATTCCCGTTCTGTATAGAGCTGCTGCTGTCCTTCCACATAGAACCATGAACATAGTTGGGGCTGTTGCCTATGTCTCTACTCCCTCCACAGAGCCAGGGACTCTCTGTAGCACTAACTTTTTGAGACAAGCCTAGGAAATGGCCTTCCCATGTCTGTCCACTCTGATGATTCCATGTGAAAACCTTAGGCTCAGTTCCTCCTGGACCTCTGTGTTTCCTAAAGCAGGTATGGCTGCCCCTCTTGCAAATGTGCCTATTCACTACCTGAATGGGATGATGATTCAGAGATGTCTCCTGACTTCTCAATCTTTGTATGACCATATATGACCCAATGATTGTGATAGCTCCTTCTAATCTATCTCGTCTGTCAACATAGCTTCTGTCAGTTTGTCTGTCTATTAGTTCTGTCTCTCTGGAAAGCAATGATGAATATAGACTGTATGACTACTGCTATTATTTCTCTTGTCTATTGTCAGGAGCTAGGTTATGAAAACAGTCAGTAAGGTAAAGTTACAGAGATGAATCATTGAAGCTACATTGTCAATAGGAGGGTCCCAAGACATGTGTGGTATTGAATTCAAATTTTAAATTAAGATTAAATAAAATTTAAAACTAAGTACTTCAGTTGCTCTGGCTATGAAAAGAAAAATAAAAACAGTTGGTAGAGTATCTAAATACAATTAAACACCAAACATATGGCTAGTGGTTATCATATTGGTCAGCACAGATAAAACACAATCCTGTCCTCTGAAGAACATTTTGTAACAATACCACAGAGTACCAATCAACCCTCATAGCTCATACTTCTGCCTCACTCATACAGATAGCAGATTATACTCTTCTTGATATTTTTCCCTTGACTATGTCTCAAAAGATTCTTATGTTTATGAGTAGCTGATGCTTTTTCCTAGTTTGCTGTATACAGTATGTTCTTTATTACCTTGGACACTAATTAGTGGGATTGGAAAGTGAGCAGATGCTGGCATTGTTGAGGTTAATGGCTTAATCCTTTAGCACAAAAGAATCCTTCTAGGGCTTATTGAAGAGATGTTTATTGGTGCTCAGGGTATGCACTGTCCTATTATCCACAAGCACTGCCTGTTAGGATGTACCATCTATATGTCCTCTGAGTGACTGGTGTTTAGAAAATGCTTCCAGATGCTTGAATTTCTTACCAGGAAAGTAAGAAACTCATTTTAAAAATACAATGTTTTTCTAGATACTTATAAAAATTACCAATATCTAGACTTGGTTTTTAACCTATTCCTTTAGAACTAACAAGAAGTAAATAATTAAGTATATGTTATGGAGATAGTATGGGTAAAAATTAGAGAAACTCAAGTTCTTGTACCTACATTAGTAAAGCATTTCCAGAATAAAGAAGATTAAAGATTTAACGGAAGAGATGAATGCTGACTAAATTTTTTGGAACAAAGGAGCCATTTGGAGTTGTTTTGCATGAGTCCTCTGATTCTTTCCTTGTCTGAATTATCCCTGCACAGAGAATGCATATGATAACTTAGCTGATGAAAGTTGCAGATGCTTTTGAAACCTAATGGTATAGAAGAACAAAGGTCAGAAAATAGAGTAGTTTAGGGCAGAACAGGAGTAGAAGAAAAATATCTTCACCAAAGAGACATACATACAGTACAAGGTGTATTCACCAACTGGCAACATGTGATAGCTAAATATCACTCATTGTTCTGTATGAGGTTAAGTCTATACCACCAATTAACAACTTCTTGTATTATTTGAGAACATATCCTCCTTCCCTGCCCATGTATGTGTGTGTGTGTGTGTGTGTGTGTGTGTGTGTGTATTGCATGCATGCATGTGTGAATGTGCAGTCACGTGTGTGTGTGTGTGTGCGCACATATATGAATGTACATGTGGAAGCCAGAGATTAATGCCAGGTATCTTATTTTGTGGCTATCCACTCTCATTACTGAGCAAGTGTCTTAGTGACCTTGGAGCTTGTCAATTCAAATAGTCCATCTAGCAACCTTGACCTGGGGATCCCCTCTCTGCATCCCTTAAAAGTGGGCTACCACACCTAACCAACTTTTATATGGGAACTATGGATCCAAACTCTAGTTCTCACACACTTTCAAGGCAAGTACTTCATACAGGGAACCATTTCGCCAGCCCTTAGACATCATTTCTTAGTCATTTCTTGCATTTTTCAGTGTCTAGCACAAAGATAAGAACAAATTAAATATTCACCAAAGATTACTACTAATTCTTGGGTAGTGTATATGCAAAGTAGTGGCCTTGTCTCTGAAGTTGTCCACATTCTGAACCCCAGAACCTATAATGCTATATCTTGAGATAAAGAGAAATTAAAGTTGTAGATTAAAGTTTTTCATTAGAAATTGTTGAAGCCAGAGGAGCTGAGGACATCAGGAGAACATGGCCCACAGAATCGACTAAGCAAGGCTCATAGGGATATACAAGAGACTGAAGTTGCAATCACAGAGCCTGTATGGGTCTGAGCTAGGTCCTCTACATACATGCTATGTTTATTATTATTACTGTTATTATTATTATTTATGCAGTGTTCTTCCTGAAGTATGCCTTCCAGACAGGGGCATCAGGTCTCATTACAGATGGTTGTGAGCCACCATGTGGTTTCTGCTAATTGAACTCAGGACCACAGGAAGAGCAACCAGTGCTCTTAACCTCTAAGCCATCTCTCCATCCCAAGCTTGCTGTTTTTATGAGACCGCTAACAGTGTCTCTGACTGATTTGTGATCTTGGTACCCTTTTCTTTTTACTAGGTTGCCTCACTCAGCCTTGATATAAGGGTTTGCGCCTAGTCTTCTTGTGTCTCATGATGCCACATTAAGTTGACATCCCTAAGAGGACTGCTCCTTTCTGAATGGAATAAGAGTAGATCTGAGGCAGAGGAAAGTGGGCACTTGAACTAGTGGAGTGAGGGGAAACTGCAGTTGGAATATATTTTATGAGAGGAAAAATTAAAATTTTTAAAGGAAGACTACAATTACTATCATGAAATAGAGAAGTCACAGTCTGGTAGCAGAGGTCAGTGACATGATGTAGGAATCTCTCAATTTTGTGTATCCACTGCTGACTTTGAAGAGAGATCCAAGACTTACAACCAGAGAACATGATGATCTCCAGAAACTGTGAGGTAGAGAAATTGATGATACTCTTGAGTCTCCAAGAAGACTTGGCTAATGCCTGACTTTAGTCCAGTAAGAAGGCTTGGCCAATGCCTGATTTAGTTCAATAAAAAGGCTTAGCCAAAGCCTGATTTTAGTTCAATAAGACTTCTGTTAGCCTTCTAAAGAATAGCATTGTGAGCTGACAAATTTGTTGTTCACAACCACTAAATCCATGATAAATTGTCACAGCCAACACAGAAGATGAATGCAATTGAGATCTTTGTCTTTCTGTCCTAGGACACAACACTATCAATTTGTTATTCTAACCATCCCTAACAACCATCAAATATTCAGTTGTCAGCCCAAACTGCAATGCTGATGCAAGTATGTGCTGAAAGAAAATCTGGAACTTTGTTCAAAGGAAAAGCTACTTCCTCATTTTCAAATTGTGCCTTGGTCTCCATCTCTGGTAGCTGGCTCTTTTAAAACATAATTGTTCACTTAAAATACTCTTGTGCCAGAAACTTCATTCTAGGGAAACATTTGTATGCCTTTGTCCCTCGCCAGGGCCAAGCACCAGATTGGTAGGTACATCTGATGATTTAACTGATCATTATTAAATAAAAACCCAGAAGAGCCAATGCTATTAGTTGAACTCTTAACCATCAATTCTGGTATACTTTTTTCAAAGCTCATAGTTAAGTGTAATCAGCTCTTCTACAGATTTATAAAAACAAGCAAACAAAATCTGGACTTAACCTCTATAGACTACAAAAGAAGTCAATAAGTCCTTACATTTTGTAACATTCTCTCCTAGACAGCTGGAATCGGGCCCTTTTCCCTTGGGGTTGGGAAGGTGTGGATCTATTATATAATTAGTTTCTCTAAAGAATAGGAAACTAGTGAATAAAATAAAACTAGCTGAGCTAACCATTCTACAGAAAGGAGAGAATCTAGGAGATTTAGAGATTGTTCAGCGTTTAAGAACATACCCGGTTCTCACAGAGGACCCCAGTTTATTGTTTGTTTCTGGGCACCTATGCTGGGTGGCTCACAATTGACTGTAACTCCAACTCCAAGGGGGACCAGAGCATCTACAGGCACTGATGTGAATAGAAACACACACACAGACACCCACACACATAATTAAATATAAAGTATATAGTTTAAATAAAGGAACTGATCATAAAATAATGCAACTAAACTCAGTATTAAAGGATAAAGTCCTTCATTGTGTACTGTATTATTGTGACAGGTGATGTCTAGGATCTCTTGATAACAAAGAACATATAGGGAAATTATCTACATAGCCTTCCCCAGGGAAGAGCATACCAATGCTAGACAGTGATCTCTGAAGACACACAAACATATAATATATAACAGGTTATATTTAGTGACATATATGTGTATATGGTGAACAAGAGACTATGAATTTGATGGAGAATAGGTGAGGATATGGAAGAACGTAGAGGAAGGAAAGGGAAGAGAGAAGCAAAAATAAAGTAAATGTGTATTTCTAACACCATTGCATTCCTCTGCCTCTCATCTACCTGGCATTCCATCCTTTTCTCTTCCGCATCCTTTCATACTACCATTTAGCTCTGTTCACATTTCTTAAGTATTGCCTTCACCTTGGATAAAACACACCAGGCACCTACCTAAGTGATACAAGCCTCGATCTACACTGAAGGGGTCCTGCAATGGCCGCATAGAACTAACATGCTCCAAAGTTAAGAAAGATAAATGACTTACTCCATAAAGTCAGCTTTCAGTACTGAAGCATAGGGCAGGAGAAGAGCAAAGAGATTAAAGAAAAAAGATACTCAACACAGAAGAGCCAGCACAGGTCTCATAACATGGCAACTGGAACTCAAACAATTTCAGCTTTTGAGACTGTTGAAATGCTAACTCATCTTGTGTACATTCTCACTGTACTTGTGGTATCATTTTCTTCAAAACCACAAGGATTCAATTATGCTGCAGCTGCTCACTCCCTTCTTTCTCAAAGATATGATCAGTGGTTACTTTCTCCGGGATTTCTACTTATTTGCTTAGTTAGTTAGTTAGTTAGTTAGTTAGTTAGTTAGTTAGTGTGTATGCTACATGTTTGCAGGTGCCCATGGAGGCCAAAAGACGGAGCCAGATCTTCTGGAACTGAAATTGCAAGCATTGAAAGCTACCCAACCTGGGTGCTCAGAATTGAACTCAGGTCCTGTTAAAAAGCGACAAGCAGTGTTAACAATGGAGGCATCATTCTAGCCCTTTTCCCATGGTACCTTTCGCTCTCACTTTGACTACATAAATGAACCCGACCTCTCTTTTCCTCTCTGTACCACTTTCCCTTGCAAACTTACCATCCCCTCACCATGGGCAAGTACATTTCAAAATGTTTACTAGCTGGTTTTATTTTCATTTCTCTTCTGAGAAATTTCGTACTAATTAAATAAGGAGAGACTCTTGATATAACAAGGAAATTTATAGATTAAAAACAGCTTCATTAATTTAATAAAGATTTTTAAAGCTAATTTTTAGTTTATTAAAAGAAACAAAGAGAGTGATTAAATAAAACAAGCTAAACAATTATTTTAAAAAAAAATCGTTCAAATTAATTGTGGAGTGCTCTACAAGAAAATGCTGCATGTCTAACGGCCAATGTAGGGAAAAGAGGTATAGGGAACTTCATATATGAGTTCAATGAATGTTTTCTATAGAAGGCAAAATGGAAACTATTTTTAGGGTTCAAAGGTCATGTCATCTAAAACTTCTCATATCCAAAACCCATAAATGATACTTCAGCAAGTAGAATTGCTGTATCCAATAAAGCTTTATTTAAAAAAAAAAATGGAAACTAGATATGCCCAGCTGTTGATCACTGCTAGATATTTTAAAAAATTTAAAACATAAAATGGGTATAAAATACAAAATGGGTACTTTGAACTTAGAAGTTTTAAAGACCTTTGAGTACTGGGGAAGAAGTAGGGAGGGCAGCATGCTGTTTCAGGAGCAGGAAGTGGTCAACAGGAAATGGGGCTAGAACAGCACTTTGTTGGAGGAGGAGCTAACCAGGCACTGCTTATTAGTTTGTTTGTTTGTTTGTTTTGTGTATCTTGAGGTTCTGAATTTATATGCATTCTGCTAACATCTTCCATCCTGGACTTCAAAATATAACATACAACATAAATTTACAAACTTCATCGCAAATGTAGCAATTTGTTCAGTGTATTTAAAGGATTTCCTACCACTCTTCCCATTCCATGTCTCCCAGTTACCCTCTTTCTTTCTCCAGGATAGTAGGTATGAACCATAATTTATTTCCTTAAAGTTCTCTCAATATTACACTAAAGAATTATTCTTAATGTCATTTAAACATATTGTGAAAAGTTATAAGTTATAGGACCCCGAATTAACTCTTCACAAAAGACTATGTGGCTCATAGTTTCATTGATAATAAATGTACAGTTACCTCAAATGGTAGAATCTTTCTTATTGTTCCTATATAAAGCTATAAGTTTCAATATATTTCAACTTCAAGATATTTTTATTAACTACAAAGCAAGTATGAACCACGTGTATTTAATATTATTTGGCAACTTCAAAATTGAATATAATATATTAAGATCATATCCACCACCTAATCCCTACTCCAACTTGGTTTTTTTATCATTCATACATACTCTAAAGCCTTTAACTTCTTAAAATTAATAAGAACTCATAGTCACAGTACTAAATTAAAATTGTACTATTAACATTAAAATTTCATAAAATATTTTTGTATGATAACTATGAGGACACAAATTATTTAGAAAAAAAGTATATCAAAAGCATTAAATAAAACTCTGAGACCTAAGAGTCACTGCTTAGGAAAATTCACAATAAAAGATGAGGCAAAAAGGAAGTTGCTTTCAAAACAGAAGGGATTTAATGATATCTGAGAAAGTAATTAAATGTCATGAGGTATTGGGTATGAAGAAGATATCGAGGATTGAGACAGTGGCAAAGTCAGGAAGAGGGAGGGAGCAACAGACAGAATCATCCCATTAAAAGAAAATGTGATTGAAACAATGAAGTAAAAATGCATAACAATATGATTTCTGCTTAGCATCTTAGGTATCATGACTGTCATTTTTCATAGCCATTTTATTACAATCAAGCTTTATTTCAGTGTTTTTCCTGATTAAGTTTTCAAGAAAAGTGAACCATATATTTTTATGATATCTGTACAGGTTCTGGATTGTTTGGAAGAAAAATTATATGCAAATCTAAGATATAAATGAATCTCATCAGTTACACCATCTGTGAATTTTAAAATTAGAAATACGCAATTCAGCAACGAATGAGTTTACTGTCCTCAGTAGGACGCACGGGTGTGATTCAGATACACAAAGCCTATTCCTCCTTGCTTCTGTGATGTGTTAGAAACACACCTTTATGCACACACACACTTTAATTAAATGAAAATCTATCACCATTGGGTACATAGTGGGCTGGTGAGGTTGATTAGCCTTTGGTCTCATTTCTAATTTTTCTTATCTCTTTACTAAAGCCTAGCCTCTCTTATTTACCCTTCTATTTTCCCTGTAGTCTTTGATTTCTCATTGTTCTGAGGGCTTTCAGAGAGCTTACCAGTATTCAGTCAGTTGTTCTGTATTTGTAGGCACCACCCAAACCCCTTATCTTTCAAATTTCTGAATCATCCAATTTTAATTGAATTCCTACCATCAGAATATTTTTCAATGTCTCAGTGGAGAAGCTTTTGTCATGTGTGAGCCAAAACAGTCAATATTCTGTCATTGGAACAAATCTGAGATAATCAATTTGCAAAGACAGAGGCTTCTTTTGGCTTCTAGTTTAGCAAGTATAAGTCCCTTACCTATTGACCCCTTTGCTTTGGGGCCTGTGGCAAGGCAGAAAGCAGAGGCAGAGAGCATTTGGCATGACAAAGTTCTTTTAGCTCATGACCAGAATATTAAATGCAATGAAGAGCTTAGAGTGCTACAATAGCTTTTGAAAGTAATCCCCAATGGCCTAAAGCTTCCCACAAAGTTCCTATTCTCTGAAGTTTACCATCTTCCCAAAACAAGTCTAAGTGGAAAGAAGCTTTTGGTATATAGACCTTGGAGGGGCACTTAGGAGCACACTATCTTACACCACGGACATTCATATACAACTCACCGTTTAGCAAGCTCTTCTCTTTGCACATCAGAAAGTAAGTTGTTCCCAAACCTTTATCTCACTATCTTCGCTCTTAGCTCACACTAACACATTAGCAGATTCTGTGTTTAGAGAGAAACATAGGGTATGTTCACACCATGATGAATACTTACAGCTGCAGAAACCAGAAGAGAAGAAAAGAGAGGTGAACCTGGAAAGGGGGTGAGAAGGATGTAATGGAAGAGTTACTTGTTAAAGAACATCCAGTGTTTGTGTAACATTGTGACAGTGGAACCCATTATTTTATACAGTTAATATATATTCATAAGAAATGGATACAGCAGGATGATAATGAAATAAAAATAAATGGCATCATATTATATGAAAGTTTACATACCTTTCTTGTATATAAATATGTACTTGTGTGCTAGATTTTCCTCAGTAATAATCAAGTACCATATTTTGAAAACAGAAGAAGGTGAGGAGAAATATGAGGAGGAAGAAGAGTAGGAAGAGAAGAAAGAAGAAAAATAATCAACTAGAGCAAAATTTTAAAATGTCTAAAGGGATATACACAACCAAAGTCTTGCTGAAGCCTCTGGTAGTCAAAATGAGCTGGCTTTAAATTCTTTCCAGACTCATGCTTAAACATTAGTAGGAAGGAGAGAGAGAGAGAGAGAGAGAGAGAGAGAGAGAGAGAGAGAGAGAGAGAGAGAGAGAGCACAGGAGATAGATGGAAGAAGTAAGAATACATGAGGGGCGTCAGCTAGAACTGTTCTCATACTACACAGAGCAATGGATTATATTCACCTTTCCTCTTGGCTCTACTGAAAATGTCAGCACTACCACCAAACACATTCATTTTTATTAAATGGAAAGCCAGATAAAGAGAGCATTTGGGTCAGTAAGACTATGTTTTGGAGATACCTGAAAGACATTCTTACACTCATTTAAAAGTTTCTCCCCTCGAGGGGTGGGATCAGACTGTGTTCCTGTAAATGGGCTGACACCTTGGAGCCCATTCCCTGCAGAGGAGTGCCTAACCCAGCCTTAATATTGGGATGAGAAAATTGGACCTACTTGGAGTGGATGCACCATGCTGAGCTGACCCACCTTGGGACTTCTTGCCCTTTATGGGGGTAGGGCTGAAGGCAGACTGTGAGGGACTGGGAATAGGGAAGGATGGGTGGGCAAGGGGATACATAGAAAAAAGACCTTTTTTAATAAAAGAAAAATAAATAAATAAAAGATTTTGCAAATTAAAAAAAAAAAGTTTCTCCCCATTAGTTTGCTGCAGGGAACTTGGCCAACCCAAGGTGAAAATAAACTTTTTTTCTAGATGAACAGTATTAATACCTTGTAAGGGTATTTGCATTTTATGGCTGACTACATAGTGAAATAAGGAATAATAAACATGGAGGGAAAATCTTAGGAAAAAATAACCGTTAGAAAACTAGCCTCAGACTCAGATTTGCATTGCCACAAAATGTATTTTCTCACCCTGGGGCAGGACCAATTGCCTGTCCAATCTTGAGTTAACAAAGTTATGGACCTGGCACTGCACTGATTGGTGACAGAACACAGTCCCTGCTCTTTAAAGCCTCAAGTGTGATGGAGCTTTGGACCAAATGCCATTTCAGGTACACTTGATTTTAAAATCTGTTTCACAGATTTCTTTTTTAAAATAAAAGAGTTGTAACCAGTAAGAATGGAAATAAAAAAAAAAATGGAAATCAAATGTTTTGCATCACATGGAATCAGAGATTAGATAATTTTGTAGGCCTGGTACAAGTGAGGTATGTTGTTATCTTCAAGCGAGGATGCTCTAGACATAAATCCTTAAGGAGTAATTGCATCATAAGTGATTTCTCACAGCTGTAAAATAGTTATTAAAATTTTTAGAGTCAGATTTTATCACTAAGGTTTGAGGGCTTTACCTATCAAATAGTAAAATTGTTTTCAAGCAGGGCTGCTTTCAACATTTTCCTCTTTCTCTTTCTCCTCTTATATATAATACCACACTGGAAATGAACTTTTCATTTTTCTTATCTGTCAAACAAGTATAATTACAATAAGAGTCCTGCATAGACATTTTGAGAATTTAATGAGATATAACATGTGAAATGCTTAGTGTGATGTCCACCAAAAGCATTCAATGAATATTTTATCATTTTTAGCTAAGAAATATTTGCCTGAAGACACAGATATTTATCAGATGTACATACTGTTTTGGACAGAGTTCTTTGAGAAACAGATTCAGACACTGTGTGTGCATCAGTTTTATCATAATAAATCCTCTGGGTTGGTATTTATTAATTTAGGAAGGTAAAGGAGATAGAATTAAACATAGATGAAAACAGAACTAGCAACAAAGACTGGCTTCAGAAATAGAATTATTCTTCACAGGTGCATATAAACAATGAATGGATATAGACCATCCCCCACAAGGGGATGACCATAGAAGGTGTTGGCCCTTTGGTTGAGAATCATCAACTACTAATGCCACTGGCATCTTGGAAAATCTGTATCTTAGTTCTTTAGTAAAGACTTGGGCAATATAGCATAGCACCCTCTTCAGTGTCCTGCTGTATTTCATAGAACTATGATGGGTATACAAGATAGATATCTTTGTAGCAGAGCTTCCAAGATAGTGGTTAATCTGCTTCTCAAAGGAAATTTGTATAAGAATTGTTTATGGAACTAAAAACTGTAACTACCTCCATATGCAGTTTCATGATTTCCACTTACAGTCATCAATCCCTTGCTGTCCATTCAAAACTGTTATTGCCCTCAGTCAGCACCTCTTCAGACTTAAGGGGCATAAATGTTTAGATAACAGAGTACACCTCATAGACTGTGGCTAATGCCAATATTGGTTTACTGCTGGTAATGAGGAGAAGAGTATGTAACACAAACACCACAAATCTGAATGTCAAACATTATTCTATCCCATTGTGTATTGACAACTGTCCTCCTGATAAGGAGGGGCTTAGGGTCACACTATCCATGGAGGAACATGAACAAACATCAAGCCACCCTCAAACAGGAATCCAATGACAAGCCAAAGTAAGGATTCCACCAAAGTTCAATTCAGTAAATGAATGAATGTTACTGGACTCACATAAGAATATAGATGAAGAATTACTTACAGAATCAGAAATTACTAAAGAAAAAAAAAACAGCTCTCTCACTAAAGTCTACACCAGAGTTGGTGACTAGCCCATAAAACTGGAAGCCCAGAGTCCACTGCACAATCTGCAGGAAACTCCCATGTTAGAGATCAGAGAGTGCCCTTTACAGGTAACTTAGCTGGGCTCTGCTATTCTAGGCAGCTCAGATCCTCTGAAACTCTTCTAATCATATCAGCAGATGTCTGAAAACATCTCTCTGCATTCCTTTCTGTTTATAGGTGCTTGATGGAGGAGGTGTCTTGTAAATCTGATCAGTTTCAGGTACTTCCTGAAGTTACTAGATGCCTTTGTATAATTACTTAGTTCCCTGCAGGGTGGAATGCATCACCTGTATCTTGATGATCTTAGCCTTTGGACTATCCTGTTATCTTCTGTACACATATATACATACCCTTTTAACATCTGTGCCTTAACAAGCTTTAAATTTAAATTTGAAAACAGAAGACATTAAATTTAGAGGAAACTGCTAAGCAATATAAGGTAGTTAGTTTCTATTTTCTTGACTGCTGGTCTCTTCTTGGGAAAATCTCAAAATAATAAAGGATGAGTTTCAGTCTAGCAGGGACTCTAATAGTATGCCCCCATGAAAAGTTCCTTTTTTTTTTGGAATGAGACGTTTTAAAGTAACAAAGAGTTCCAAGTACTGTAAGTATGAATGGGTTACTGAGAATGATCTTCAGAGCCATATTTCTCCCCATTATTTTCTGGATTCACTCATTTTATGCAATAATGATACCATATGATATATAGTTATGGTCCAGAAGTCACTGGTCATTCTTTCTGTAAGATAGTCTCACACTGGGGGCTTAACTTTGGTTTGTATTTGGCAGGTTAGAGAACTGAGGAAAACAATGGTTAAACTTCAGCAAATGAATACTTCACTACTACACAGTCATTGGTATTATGGAAGGGTCCAATGAATGCCTGATATCAGATATGCCCTCTTATAGCAGAGTGGTATTAGGTCTGTGCTGTTTAATAGATTCTGACATAATTAAGGGCATAAGATCCATTCTAACTACCCAGGATCCTTAATATTTCTCAACAAGGCATTCTGCTTCTTCCAGGATCCTGTAGTATATAAACACTTATCTAGGAGACACATTATCATTTTCCAGTACAGAAGTCATGGCATTGCTCTAAAATCCTAGAAAACTGGGTTATAATTCTCCCTTTCAGCCTTGTCATCAACTCTACCCAGTACCTTTCTACTCCATAGAGAACATGGGCCAAATGGTTTACTTGACTCTCATGGGGCATACACTGTCATATAATTCAAAGAGCAATGCTTTGAGACTGAATTTCAGAGTTCTTTCCTACTGTGAACCCCAATCAAAACTACAAGTCTTTCACATCAGGCAGAATGTAGTATGAAATAAATTTCTTCCACACTCTCACTAGGTCTGCCTGCTATTTTTATAATTTCTGAATTAGGGGAAAGAAGAAATGTAGTAATTTTCACCTTCGTTTTTGATGGTTTGTGTAGGTATGCCACAGACAACGGAGCCCCTTCACTGATACAACATTACCTTCTGGGTGATAAAATAGGTTTTATTCTTCAGCCTCTGGGATCTATGTGTTTAACCAAATTATTTACATTTTCATGCTCATCTGGATGCAATAACATGAGGACTGTGAACCAATGTACTGTTCCATAAACTACCCACATGGACCAGCTTCTTGGGAATATAACATAACAGAGAATGAGATTGAGTGTTCATACTGTTTTCCATCTACAGTGGAAATGAACTGGATTATAAATTGTTTAATAGGAATAGAAGGAATACATTTTTGAATGGCTGTATCCCATGTGTCTGAGACCTGTTAATTTGCTTTCATAACCATACTACATCTGGTAGAGATAGAGTAGACCACTGTCATTCCCTAGGATATGTTTCATTTTCTTAGGAGACATAATGGAAAACTAAAGGGCCATCTAACATGACTTTCACTCTTGCATCCTTTACAATGTTAAAAATGTCACCAATTTTTTTTGCCATTTTATTTATTGTTTTTTTAATCATGAATTTTAGAATATTGCTCATTTAAATTTAAATATATTGAATTGTGGCATATATATTTCATTAGTTTCCCCTTGGCCTCTTCCACTACTCAGACCTTAAAATCATGGACAAATGTAGAACTTCCACAAATTCCCAACTTTATCAGTCCAATAGTATATGCAAGCCTAAATAACTGGCTACTAGAGGCTCCCTATGAATCACTTTTGTCCAGGATCCAGTTATCACATGGCCTTCATATACTGACATATGAGATCCACAATGACACTTTGCCAGTTGTTATTTGAATATATTCTGATAATGGACTTATTTTCACATTTCCTTTTCTCTAAGATTTTTCAAGTAAATGCTCACAGACCCACTTACAGAGTCCTAGTAAACCATTCTGGTATATATCTGCTACAGAACTGCAGGATTCTTCCTCCTGCAGGCCTCTCTTGCAGTCACTGGTCTCTGGGACAGAAGACTCTTTCTCTTCTTGGAATATTTGTTTTAAACTTTCTAATTTTCTTGACTGCCTTTATTCTAAATTAAACAATTTCTTGTTGATTCCTTTCTTTATCCTGTTCTAGAAAAATCATAGGTTTTGAACTCTTTCCATAGATGACAATAAGACTCCAACCATTACTCCAAGTATGAGCATAATAACTTTGCCCATCTTGCTTCTGATAGTTAGGTACTGCAACCTGGCTTTATTACTTGAAGACCTAATAGTCTCTGTTCTTCTCAGATTCTGCCAGACTTACAGTGGTCAGATACCAAGAAGCTTCTCAAGCAACAGGCTAGATCACTGGCCTCTCCCTGGATAGTTCTTTGCTACTGTTACAAACCCAGTTTGCCCTGGAGTCATTCTGGGATATGGTATTGCTCACTTAGCATGCCAAATTGTCTGTGTGTCTTACAGATTTTTGCTACATATTTTTTCAGCAACTATCTAATTTCCAGTTCATTAAGAATGTTCAAAACCCTCTCCAAATTCCCAGCATCACACCAACCTACTGACACACTCATAAAATCTCTAAAGGTACCTGCCAGTTTTATTATTCTGGCATTATGAGGTTCTTCCCTGCCAGATACTGCTCTCTTAGCCAACTTGCTATTTCATTTTGGGCCTTAAAAAAGAACTACAGACATTAGCCTTTATCAGAAGAAAATGGGGGTCACTTTTGTGGTCCAGAATTATTCAATAGGATCTATAGATTTAAGAGCTTCAAGTGCATCTGTCCAGATATATTCATCCTGTGCCCGATGAAGGCCTGATTTGCAACACATGGAGTCTGAGAATGAAAGTTCAGTTATTTCTGCAGCTCAACTGTACTGATCATTCAGTGCTGGGAAGGATCTTCAGTGTTATCTATTCCCTAGAAAGATGTACTCCTCAAAGTCTGTAACATAGGATTTCTGTGTTCAAAACAAGCTGATAACTGGTGAGAAATTATCCTCAAACCTCCCTCCCCACTATTATATTCTTATGTAAATTGTCCCCAATAATTCCAAAGTATATTTACTGTCAGTAGTGGGATTATGTATTACATTTTAAATAATTGTCACACATATGGGTTTAATAAAAAGCTGATTGGCTGAAGGCAGACAAGAAGTGTGGGTGGAGGTACCAGATTGGGAAAATCACAGAGCAGAACAGACACACTAGACAGAGGCCATAGAGTTGCCGAAGCTGCCAAAAGATGCAGAAGAAATGCTGCTGAGAAAAAGTACAGAGCCACATGGCTGAACAGGTTAAGAAAGATGGGTTAGTTTAAGATTAAAGAGCTAGCGAGTTATATGGCTGGGTCCTAGGCCAGTCAGCATAAAAATAATATAAGCATTTGTGTGTTTCTTTGGGGCAAAGCAGCATTGGGGCTGCAAATGGGTCTAAACCTTGAGGACAGAACAAAGAATCTGGCTCAGAAACCAAATACAACAACTGTCCTTTCAAAATCCCTAGATATCTCAGGTATTGTTTTTATCAAGTCTTTCCACCAGTTTAAGATTGTGGTTTACCACCAGTGACAGGTGTTTTTATTTTCAGATTTATTTCTTTTATGTGTATACATGTGTGCCTGTAGATATGTATTACAACATGTGAAGATCCTGGCAGAGGCCAGAAGAGAATGTTCAATACTCTGGCATTGGAGTTATAGAGACTGTAAGCCACCTGGTGCTGGTAGCCAAATCTAAGATCTCTTCAAGAGCAGCAAGTGTTCTTAACTACTGTGCCAACTCTCCAGCTCCAACCAGTGACAATCTAAACAAGTTATACCATCATACCAGAAACTATCCATGACTTTTACCAATGACTGTACCTTATTGTATATTTGCCTCCCTGTATAATTCTTGGCATTAATAGTTTAGAGAAAGACTCTGGGGAATCTGGCTACAGAAAGCTTATTGGACAGTGTCTTTAGAGAAGTGGATTCTCCTATGAGGACCTCCAGACATAGAATTCCTCATCAGAGTTGCACTAACTTTAGACAGGGAGTAGAAGCTGTTATAGACCTGAATTAATCAGCTATTGGTCATGAAATTGACAGTTCTTTTTAGGTAAACCAGTTGTTGGTTACAACTCTCTGCACAGGGGTCACATAGCAGATATTTACATTGCTATCTATAATAGCAAAATTACAGTTATGAAGTAGCAATGAAAATAATTTCATGCTTGGGGGGGCACAACAACATGAGGAACTGTATTAAAGGGTCACTGCATTAGGGAGGTTGAAAACCACTGCACTAGAAGAAAGCCTTGGAAAGGAACTCAACTGAGATTTGTCATTACCAAACTCTGTATCTGGAGAAAATCATTGCTCCTGTTCTGAACAGGGAACGAACAGCACCCACCATAGCATCCAATGCATTTGGCTTATCTTGGTGGTAAGCAGAACTATGGCCCTTGACAGAAAGCTACATGCTGAATAGCACAGCCTACTAATATATTACTCAACATGGCATAAGACTGCAAATACAGCTAAGACTAAAGACCCTGTGATGGGCAGTTGTTCTGAATTATTCCCATGAGCCAAACTTCATCATGTGCATCCTTAAATGTTTTCTTTTCTCTGTGTGCATTAGGGCCAAGAAGAAGTAGGACTATGGAGTCTATCAGAGAGATGGAAGGTGGCTAACCTGGAAAATAGCAAAAGAGGCCACAAGCCCAAGATGTGGACACCCTCCAGGAGCATGATTTTCTACTTCAATATCTGAATTAGACATAGATCTTCCTACCTCAAATTAAGAAAAAAAATCCCTCCCAGGTGAAGCTTCCATTTTGGGTTTTAATTCCAAATATAGCCAAGTTGACAACCAAGAACAGTCATCACATTTCGCATCTAGTTTTAATTTTTAAGTATCAGAATCTGAGATGGCAGATTATAGTCATAAAGTTAAATTATTTTTTCCCAAGGAAAAATTTAAATGGTAGAGATTAAAGGATTAAAAATTAAACTTTTACACAGGTATGAATTAACAATTTATTTAGATATGGTAGAGTATCTCACTCTCAGACCCACTGGGACATGGGGACAGACTTCTCTGTTGGGACAGCTTTTTCTGCACAGTGCAAGAATATCTGTCTGCTTGCTGCTCTCTCCCCAAGCCATATCACAAGCATCTCTCCTTTCTCGTCAACCACTGTAATATTAATAAGGTCAACTTGGCTGAGCTGACAAATACCTCTGCATCTCTCTATGAGAGCTTTTCTAGAGAGAATTCCATATATATATACACCCAGGTCATCTGGAAGAGTAGCCAGTGCTCTTAACTACTGAACCATTTCTCCAGCCCCATGTCATTTGTTTTATAAAAGTAATGTTTAATCTATTCTTCTAGACAACCTCAATTAACAAATATAACTGATAAAAATGTCTCCAGATATCGTGATATATCCCCTACAGGGAACAGTTGGAACTCTCTGAATGTGTCCACCATTGGAACACAGACAGACTTGCAGATCATAGAACTAGTAAGAGCCTTAGACCATTGTTCAGTGCTGTGGTCTAACTTTAAAATGTGTGATGCACATCTCAAGGAAATAATGTTCCTTGTCCACGTCCCATGTCCCACTACGTACTGGCATGTTCCATGGCTATATAGCAGTCTGCCATAGCCCTGGCCTTCTAGAATAGAAACTGCTTCTAATTAGCTTGCTGGGCTGCTCTCATATGCAGCCAAATCAAATAAAGCACAGAAAGTTGACCCAGTTTTCTTATCCTTTCAAGTATTTTAAGTTTCCTTCTTCAGAACTTTTGTGGGTAAATTGCTGCTAATGGCGGTTGTCAGGGAAGCATTTCTGCTAATTAGCATTCGTGACATGACAGAGATCTACAGAAGCAAATAGGTGGTTCCCATACCATCCACCTCCCTCCCTTCCTTGAAGTGAAAAGCCCATGACTCTTTGTGTTCTGAGGCACAGAGCTCAGCAGTCCCTCTTTTCTGGACAATAGGTCATTCCTAAAACTGCCTCTGAGAATCCTTCATCAATAAGCCATCAGTTGCCCAGGGTTGGTTTGTTTTGTTAATTTGCAGCTCTATTCTTACTGAACAGAAAGTAAGATCAATAGCAACCATAGGGATTTCTAGGCGGCTCCACTCTCTGCTTTCACTTGAATTTGAAAGCATAACAATGTCAGCAGAATTAATTAAACTGCCATCACAGTGTCTCTCTCATCCATCACTCACTCATACACTCCTATGTTAACACACATTGAAATCAGCAGAATACACATTTACATATGCACCCACCTACGCTTGAAGGAAAATATGCTAATTTTTTTTTCATTTGTATCTGTGAGTTTCGATCACTTGAAAGCATATTTAAGGCATACAGGAACTGCGAGACAACTCGGCTTTTTTCAAAATGCCAAACATGGGGCACCTTGAGGAATCTTTGTCAGCCCCCAGAAAACATGACTATGTTACATGATTAATCAATAACCTAATCAAACTTTGATCTATAAAGTCAAGGGGAATGGATTACTGTATTCCAGTTAATGTGTGTGGAATGGCCAAGCTGAAATCAGAAGGGTGTGAATCATGAGGAAGGAACAGCACTACCCAATGATAAGATAAGACAGTGTTTAACCCAGAAAATTTGCTCATTTGGCTGGTCAACAGGTCAGGAAGGCTTGGGGAATACAGGTGTGGTCAGCACAGCAGCCATTGGGGAGTGTAGTCATGGCCAATAAAGCAGGGAGGATAGGGGTAGTGCAGGCATGTCTGTCAGGGCACGGAGGCATGGGGAAGTGTGGGGATGGCCAGCAGAACAGGCAGACATAGGAGGATTATGACCAACAGAACATGGGTGATGGGGGAATATAGGTTATGGCCTGTAGGGCTGGGAAGCATGGGAGAGTGTGCATACAATCCTAGCACCACAGAGAGGCATAGAGAATACAAATTTGAAGTGTGTGGCAGCCAGTAGCATCTTTATCAGAATTTCCTTGATCCTTACTCTATCTTCATGAATAGGCCCAAAAGATAGGACACTCATAACTGAGATTCTGCGTGATTTATAATGGGGTTAGCAAGCTCTTTGATTGCAGTCACCATTCAGATTTCTGGCATTGACGCATATCAACTTAAAACTCCTTACATAGTGGTCTAGTCAGGATTCAAGCACTATTCATGGATACCAAGGACGTTCATAGTGGAGACTATGTGTTTCTTTTGTCCCCCTGATAATACAGCACAGATCTTTGAACTTTGCCAAGTACCATATCTCAGCCTGTAGCTCAAAATTTACAACTTCTGAATAGGATCCCATGTGCCCTTATAGACTAGAGCAGCCCCCTTTTATGTGACCTAACTTCTACCTTGAATTTCAGGCAGAAAATACTCTCCTTGCAATACTCTGATACTCTCCTTGCAAAGAATAATTAAGATCCCAAAACTATTATTTGCTTTCTGTTTCTGTGAGGCAAAGTAGTACTAATGAATATATGTTGATCATTAGCAATATGCTGTAATTATGGTAAATGCTTTTCAATTTTTTTTGTCCTTTGACATCTAGAACACCTGAATCGCATAAGTATTACCATTGTTCTCATTTAAACTATGAAAAACTTAGACCATATTTGCCCAAGGGCAAGCAAATCATCTCTAGTCCTCATTTCTTTGACCATCACCATGAGGTGTATTGGAAACAAGAACTATGTCTATCCACATGCAGGAAGCACCAAAGAGCCTTAGGCATTAAGCAACCTACATGATTGCAACCACCATTTCACAGTTTAGGAAACAAAATCCAAACAGCTTCAGTGTTTCTTTTACGGCCAAGGATCTAGAAAGCTGTGTCTGAGACCTGCTATCTGGCTGTAATCCCTTCCCATGCCTGCTCCTTCTATCCTCCCATTGTATCAATCTGGAGCTGATAGCACCCATCCCTTCTATCTCTTTCTGCTCCCATATTCTCTGCATAGATGCAATAACCAGCCTCAGTGATGGAAAGGATTTGGAATCTCCTGATGAGATAAAGGAGTTAATGTCTGAATTTAGGATCTGAAAACTGCCTTAAAGAACAGGATAGAATATTTTTAAGGAGTTTTGAAATACAGACTATCTTTACAAAACACTTTTCTTCTTTTACCCCCCAGTTGTCTGACAGAGATTTCCAGGACACAAAGCCCAACAACTCAAATTGGGTAGATTCTCATAGAGGCTTAGTAACCTTGACAGGTCCCCAGATTCTCCTTCAATGTGCAGACCCAGGATTAATACTGGAAAACGCTCTCCATGCTTTGCCCTTTTCTGTCTTTTGTGCTTGGGCAACTGGGCTTTCGTCTTTAGCAAATTGAGGAGAGACCCAAATGTTCCCTAGGCAGAAACAATAGCTGCTAGAGGACAAATGTCGAGACTGCCAACACATGACAAGCCTCACATTTCACTTGCCTTCCCTCTTTTTTCCACGCTTTGCTTCATTTTGGAAGAAAAACTATTTTTAAAAGCACCAAACCCCCTTTGCTGTCAGAGAGCTTGGCAGGATTGATAAATAAGGGGAGTCATCTTAATGGGGGTGCTGTCAGCAAACGCTTTCCTTTAAACAAATAAATGTGAGATATGAGAACATTTGAGAGGTCCCTGAGTTTCTCCGAGAGGCGGGAGGAGACGACAAACAATTCATTTCTTCAGCAATATGGGACTGGACTTGGTCTACATGAACCTCCCTTATTACTGGAAAGTCTTGCTCATTAGCATATTGGAACTCATCTGGGCTCTTCCCTCATTGTGCTCAGAGAATGCTTTCTACAGCTCCCTGCAGGCTGCTCTTGGCTTTGGCACCATCCTTAGCCGGCCCCACTTCCCATCTTTTTTTTCTGGTGGACTCCAGGTGTTGCTGTCTGTTTGAACACATGTCTGGTAACCACAGATTCGCCGGGCTTAAATAAGAATCAAGACTGCACTCGTTTATCTCCACGCAGACAGTGCAATTTGTCAAACTCAAAAATGCCCATCGGTGTAAAGGATTTAGGGAAAGCAGAGGATTGAGTGAGTAACAAGAGACTGAGGTGTCAGATGAGCTTTTGAAGCAAACTGCTTAGATCAATCAACTGCAAGACATTACCGGTGTCCTCCTCCACCTTTAGCAGACTAGCACCGACTCCACTCTGGGCGGTTCCACAAAGGAGGCAGGCCACTGCATCGCCTCCAGAGAAAAGCAGGCACAGTGCTGTTCAACTGGAAGAAGGAGCATTTCAATTTATGACCAAACTGAACGCTCTATGGTCTCAGGTCATGACTCCAAAGAAAAATATTCCTGGCTCTGCCCTAAGATTGTGACCTGGAGAAATTTGGGTCTTAACTCCAAAGATGTGTCAGTCTGTTTCATGTTACTATAACACATGAGATCATCTGCTTAATAAGAGATGGGGCTTATATTAATTCTTAGTTTCAGAGGCTTATGTCCTCTGCTGACTCCCCTACTGCTCAGGGCCTTGGGTAGTACATGACACATGTCACAATAAGTAGAGGACAGAGGTCTCTGTACCTCTTGGTTTCTGAAAGCAAACAGAGACTGACAGAAGCATTTGGTTTGAAGATGACCTCCAGGGCACAATTTAGTATTGTACTTTCTTCTCCCTAAGCCCCACCTCTTAAAAGTCGACTTCATCTCCCTATGGCTCAACAGACTATGGATGAAGCACTTAATAAATGGGCCTTTGGGGGGACACAGATCCAGACGATAGCAATGAAGTTGCCAACAAGGTACCAACAAACATTTTACAGCTGAATACAACTTGCTTGTCTCCTGTGTACTGGATTCTCCCTGATGTCTTAGTGACTCGGTTAATTTTTTTGTCCTTAGTGAATACTCCTCAATAATTTGGAACCTGTGGAAGACAATTCAACTAAATTCCCATCAAACTCCTACTGTTCATTGTGGACTCACAACTGAACTACATTGCCATGACTCCTTTGCAAATAAAAGGAACCCTAAAACAGAACGTATCCAAAGGGAAATGGGTAGAAATGCTTTTTACCACTCCAAAACAGTGGTAAAATTTCACATACTTTTCCTTGTTTATTATGTTCATTATCTTTGAGCATTGTTTAAAGGAAAACACAGAAGAGAGAGAACTTTAGGACTCCAGGAAATTGTTGAGATACTAGAAACCAGAAACTGGCCCATAAATGTGTTTTTGAGAAACAGGGCTTCTCAACAAACACGAACTGTATTCTGACATCAATGTTTACTAAATTATCTGTTGGTGTCTGGGAATTGTTCATCACAGCACTAGGGCTACCCAAGTAAAGGTGAGATGGCAAGGGCAATGTCCATGCCTATGTCTGTCCTGTGACTACCCTGTAGTGGCTTGAATGAGAATGACCTCCATCGGCTCATATATTTCAATACTTGGTTTTCAGTCCCTGGAACTATTTGGGAAGGATTATGGGGTGTGGCCTTATTGGAGGAGGTTATCATTGCAGGTAGGCTTTGTGACTTCGGAAGACTTTACTCCCAATGTTTATCTATCTATCTATCTATCTATCTATCTATCTATCATCTATCTCATAATTCTGTCTCAAACTCTCCACAACTGCTCCAGAGCCATTCCTGCCCAATTGCTGCCATATTCTTCTCTATGATGGTCATAGATGCTAACCCTCTAAAAATGTAAGCATCAAATAAAACCTTTTTCCTATAGGCTACTATACTCATGATATCTTATTGCAGCAATGTAAAAATAACAGACAAAAATCAAAGCTAAGTTACTTTTATATCTCAGCCTATGATAGAGAGCATGTTATAACATTATTTAGCAGATGATAAAGGATTATGGAAGAAAAGAAAGTAACCATAAAACTTAGATGATTCACAGATATATGTGATATAGCAAAACAGATTATTTACACTAGATAGAAAATATACTTGAAATGGTATCATGGGGTAATTACTATTGGGGAAATCTACAAAATTTTCATGAAAGGGTGTGCTCTCTGCGGCGTCCCAGCGCACTCTGGAGCAGGGGCAGCTGAACTCTGCACCTGGCCACACCCGCAGCCCCTGCTGCTCAGGGAATCTACTAAGAGCCCTACTGCGACCCTGAACTGAGTGAACTGAGCAAACCAACTGCAGGGGTCTATGAGGGGCGGATTCAAACCCTGACCAGAGGTGAGGAGGGCTCGGCGGGCCT
>PVIH01008864.1:0-87249 GCA_004025045.1 Sigmodon hispidus | reverse complement strand
GTTTTAATTTATCTGAAAACAAGTTTATAAGTATGTAATCAAGGTTGCAAAGACAGCTTATCTTGCCAGACATAGATCTTAAATCTAAGTTCAGCACATGGTTTTGAGAACAAACTTTTTTAGGATTTAGAGTGATAATAAAGACATCCATGAAATATTTGTGAAGTGTACTAATGAAAACAATGAAAGCTAATTCAAGACTATTAAGAAACACAAGCAGTCATTCTTGTAAGTACTGTTATTAATTATAGAGTTGAGATTTAGTCTTTTGTATAAGTTTCGGGGTTAAGCTTACAACAAGTAACTAGAAACAAAGTTTTTCTATGCAGATATACCTGTGCAGCCCTCATATTTCAGAGATCTGCAGAATATGGCATTTAAAATGTTTATTTCTCAGACAGAGACTTCCACATCCTAACAGTAACCCAAGGTCTCCAAAGAAGATTATGAGACACCAGGATCTTCGTCTGGATTGAAGCAGTGCTAACCTGGGCAAGATGCCATAGCACAATGCCTGCCTGCTGCCATGAACCCGGCCTAGATCTGAAGACATTGGAGAATTGATTGAACCCTTTTGCCTAGACAAAGTAAGGTCAGTCTTCTCCCATATGTCCCTCTACTGTGGGAAAAATCTCCCACCCTAAAGGCCTGGCAGCTGAAGATTGATGCTGTTTGGATACTTCCACCTCCAACTAGGTGGAGACCTGGGTATGGCTAACTGGGTATGGACTGGTCTCTGTTGTTTTTAGTAGATTCAGAAGCTGCTCATTCTGCACTTAGGTATAATTTATCCTTCTCAGATCTCTGCAAGTATTGACGGCTAGGCTAGTTATAATTTTGTCAGCTTGGTAGAATTAGACAATCAGATCCTTCTCCAAGGTGATAGCTAGTTTTCAAGCTCATTTTATAAAGCCTGATTGGGAATACTAATATAACTAAAATTCTTATGTCTTTTTGCAATTTGTATGAGCTTAAGAGACTCATAGAATTTGGATCCACCTCACAGAGGCCAAAAAGATTCCAGATAAGTACAGCCTAAGTTTTTCCCACCTGTCTGTCCCTAAGGATGATACTTCTCTCTTCTGGTTTGGGGACTCCTGCCCTTCCCAAATTACTAAGACTGGGTCCAAGATTTAAATTCTAACCTTTTGTTCTCAGTTTTAACATATCTCAACAGATTTCCACTTGACTAGGAGCTCTGAACTTGCTGGAAGCCTGTGAACCAGTTCTACAGATTTGGGCTGCTTCCTGTCTACTGGATCAGACAGCTACGTGCTCCTGACAGAAGTCCGGGAGCTTAGTTCCTTTACTAGCTTTTCAACCTTTTGGGGCCCTAAGAACAACGCCCCTATGTCAGCTTGAAGCAGTAAAGAGAATCTACTATGCCCTGGTACACCTCTAAACCCCTAAAAGGTTGAAATGCTAAGTTAAAAGAAAACCTGGCATAGGAGACCTCTCTGCGCCCGCACAGAGAACATAACAACCACAAATGGGTCCCTTTTCTTAGTCCTGAGCCTTGGTCTATATTGGGCATGCAGTACAGGGCTCACCCCGTGTGTCTCGGTCGCTAGTTTCAACCAGTCTAGGGATTTTTGTGTCTTTGTCCGAATCTATCCGAGACTAGTCTATTACCCAGCAGAAGAATTCAAGGAACATTTCACAGGCAGGACCCGATTCCTCAGAGAACCAGTCAGTGTCACCCTAGCCATGTTGCTAGGAGCAGGGGTGTTAGCCGGAGTGAGAACCGGAGCAGCGGCACTAATAGAAGGCCCTAGGCAATGGGGGATTCTAGAAGCAGCTGTCCAACAAGATCTGCGGGCAATCGAAACCTCTGTTACTGCCCTAGAAAAATCTTTAACCTCACTATCGGAGGTAGTCCTGCAGAATAGACGGGGATTGGACTTGCTGCTTTTGAAAGAAGGTAGTTTGTGTGCTGCCCTAAAGGAGAGCTGTTACTTCTACACGGACCATACGGGTGTAGTGAGAGAATCAATGACAAAACTCAGAGAAAGGTTAGATGCCAGGGAGAAGAGCTTACGAGGCTATCAAAGCTGGTTCGAGGGTTGGTACAATCAATCCCCATGGCTAACTACATTACTGTCAGCCCTCACAGGACCACTAATTGTGTTAATTCTTGTCCTCATGATCGGGCCTTGTGTCCTCAACTGGATCTCAGCTTTTGTACGATCCCAGGTGAATGGGGTCAAAATGATGGTCCTAAGACAACGGTACCAGCCAATATCTAACGGTGACCTTTAGGATTAAAGGTCGGCACAAGAAAAAGGGGGGAATGAAAGGCCATTGCAAGAAAAACCCCCCTCCATCAGCTTTGTTAATTGTAGACTTACTGGAAAATGTTACACCCTGCTCCCACGCCCTATAGTCAGGAAGTTAGCCCGCCTGCTTAAAATACCTGATGTCTAATGTAACTTGGAAGACATCTGGCCCGGCCAGATGGCTGCACTCTGGAAGACCCTGTTCCCCCGCCCTGGTAGAACTGCCCCATAAAAGGCCTTCGAGCCTTGGATTTGGGGTCGCCAGCCTCTTCTCATGCTGTGTGACCCGTGAGCTCGTGTTTAATGAAGCTTCGTTGTAACCTGATATTGGAGTGAAGCTCTCTGTTCTGGACGCCGACTCTAACAGTGCTAACCTACCCTCTAGACACTTTGCATTAGAGATACTATGTCTAGATTGGAGAAGGATTGGAGCACAGGAAAAAGCAAAGAGAACAGGAGGAAGGATGGTTTAAAAGCTGGTTTTCCATTTCCCCTTGGGTTACTACCCTTTAACATTCCCCTTTATGACACTTTATAGGATTTTTGCTTTATTGGCTTTTGGACCATGGACATTTAACAGGCTCACTACCAACAGGTAGACTCCCTGGCCTCCATACCCATACAGGTCTGTTATCTCACAGATCAAGGGTTGGAGAACCCTCAGACGATGAGATTCCTAGGGGGACTGCATAGTATTCAAAGCTATGCAAGCTTGATTACGAGCAAGCTTGGGTATCAATGAGGGTGCAAGGCAAAGCACTGCATGGAGAGGACCATGTATTCTGCATCTGAATCTCCTGAGGAACAAGCCTGATTGCATAGAGGTTCATGTCCAAATGTGTTAATATTAATAACCTAGCCCCTCTCCTCCTAAAAAAGACATCTGCTATGTGGAAAGGAAGTTTCTTTGGCCAAGCCGTAGAAGGTTCCCTCTGCTGAGCTGGAAAACGCCTGGAGGATCAGGTCTCTGTCCCTCCCTTTTGGTTAACGCCCACTCATATAACAGATTGATTCGCCTCATAAAATAATTGTAAGGGAGGAAATGTCGGGAGACAAAGCCTAGCTTAAAGACCCTGTTGGCCAGGGCAAAATCTAGAATATTTTTTCTACAAAGAATGTATGCACGAGTTCCCTGAGTCTGGAGGCTGGCTAGGGTAGTACAGTGACAGAGTTAGGAAATTCTATAGTCCATCAGGTCACACCAGCAAAAGACTTCATTTAATTAAGGCTCATAATCTACTTTTTAATTACTTCCCCAACAAAAATTACCCCAGAAAACACAAAATAATCTAAATGGTCTGGTTCCCTGTAGAGTTTCCATGGGTTAATTACTGCTGAATACCTGCAGATAACTAGACAATTCCAGACGGACAGAATGTTCTCCTAGCTCTGAGGCATCTCATAAAATGAAAATAGTCTTATGTGGTAACAATGGCCTTATGTAGTTCCTCCAAAGCCTTGTGCCTACTCCTCACCACAGTCTAAGTAAATGAGAGAATATGCTAGGTGCATATACACAACCATGTGCATGTCAGAACTTGTTGTGCTTCTCCCTAGTGCCACTGATGCTTAGGTTCTAAGACTTTCTTTCACTGACTATTAAGTCTAGAGGGAAAGAAACTCAATTTTATTTAAAACCACCTCAGTATCTATTAAGTAGTACCAAAGTGTTAATCCCAACACTTAGGATATCGAGACAGGAGGATCTCTGTCCATCCAGAGCTACAGTGAGATCCTATCCAAGAAGGAGGAGGAGGAGAAGAAGTTATTTTAATCAAAGGAGATATACTGGCATGGCGATAAAAATAATAACAAACTTGTTTAATTCCATTATAGGAGAGCAGGAACTATGTTGATTGTCCTAAAGTTCCCTCCCTGTACAATATTTAATTTCTTATGATGCAAATATCATTAGTATTTTGATGCTACAGCAGAATAAAATAATACTGAAAGAAGTGACTATGGCCAGTTTATATAAATAGCTCATGATTGAACTTGGTGTTCATGTGAAGGAACAAGGAAGCACATACAAGTTCACATTTAGTACACTGTAAGTGCTACATAAAATGCTCTTTCAGGAACAGGAGACAGAGGACCTGAGTGAGGTTGAGATCAACAGGCATTTTACAAATATGAGAGGGCAAAATCTAAGTGTTCTCTTGGAAGTGATGCCAAAACATGACTTGCTGTACATTTTATAAATGGACTAGAAGAGACTGAGTAATCTGATGTTTCAAATTCTGCAAATGACACATTAAGCATCTCTGGGGTGTGAAATGCCAACCTGGTAAAAATAAAACACAGTACACTTAGAGAATGACAGCCTGTAAGTTCCCAGAGCCTGAGAATGGGATCTGGCACCAGGCTGAGGCAGACAGGAGCCTCTCCAGTCTCCATGCTAGTACAGACTTCCCAGTTCTATGTCCTCTAAGATATTGGAGCCCTTGGGCCTGGTAACCTGTCCCATGGCAAAGCACAGACAGATCAGAGTGGCCTAGAAGCCAAACCCTGAAACCCAACCTAAGCACAGGTGTGGTATTCCAGCAAGGCCAGCAAACCCCATGGACTAGCAAGAGCCAGCCAGCATAGCCTCGAAGGCACAGTGCCAGAATGTCACAGTTCAGCTGGGCTCTCAAGAAGGGACAAAGCTTTCTACTGAAATATCTGACTGTTCCACACAGAGCTGGTGAGCCTGTTGTCACTATAGCACATGGCAGGGCCTCGAAAGTACAGATATATTTAAAAGCTTCCTAAATGAACACATGATCACACCCACTCCCGCTCTGTAGTTTAAGGCAAATTAGAGCCACTTTGGAAATGGCAAAACTCAGCTTGACTCTTGGGGCACAATTCCAAAGACAGCACTAGACACATGGCACTACAACTCACTGAGACATATGTCCAACATGTATAAAAGTTACACAAAATATTTAATAGCCTCTGTACATCAGAATGGCAAGCTTGCTTTTTAATATTTATAAACTTTTAATTACATTCACTGCCACCCAGAAACCAATAACCATTATGTTGTAGCATTGGCAGCATAAAAACAAATTTCACTAACAAGTATCTTAGAGCATTTTCGTAAAACTAATGATATTTTCGTTTGCTTTTACCTTAGCTTATTCATACCCCAAAATATAAAACTTAGTTGCTATTATTACCTACATATTATACATAAACTGAAGTTTTAAAAAATTATGTAACTTAAGACCACAGGACTAATAGTTTCTGAAGGCAGAAATTCAAACTCTGGCATCTAACCCAGAAACCATATTCCAATCTTACGACCTCTGTTGTCTTTATTCTTTTTACCCTGTAAAAATTCATTAGAATGTGCATCTTACGAGTAACTTCTGATCTGTCTTGGTCAAATCTTCAGGTCCAGCAAAGGTGGATGTTACATAGAACAAAACCAACAGTAGGAAAATAATGAGGAAGGATCACAATACAGTCCCGCAGAGTACCATGAAAATGTTCAACTGCATCTTCTAGCATAATCAGAAAACATTAAATGCAATCTATAGCTTCTTAATAAAAGCAACAAGTATGTCCTAAGCCTCAAATCTTAAATGCGTGAGTCTTGTGTTGTTTTGGGGTTTTGGTTTTAGTTTTTTTCTGTTCTGTAATACAGGAGAAGGCCTCAGAATAGAAAAGCACAGCTGAAAAGCCATCATGTGGATAGAGATAATATTTCCATGTAAAACAAAGATCAACTATTCTGTGGACACAAAAATTTCCATCTGGAAAAAAGTCACTAAAGAAAAGAAAACAAACATCAAGCTGTTTTAACATGTAAACTAAATTGCATATAAACAAAATCCACCCTACTTGAAGCAGCAGAAGTGGCATTTTGTAGAAAATGAGACAGAGTAGACAGATGTGTAAAAACTATGTGGATCTGCAGTTTATTATACTTGGTGGTAAGTGCCACTCTCATATATTACACATCTGTTATTTTTGTTAAAAAAAAATTAAAACTGTTGGGTCTTTCCCTTTTAGAGCCACATGCTAAAATATTTATGGATGAAATGAAATGGTTAAACATCATAGAGTCTGGAAAGCAGAGCGTGAAAGGAGGAACAAGGAAGCAAAGAAGCCATCAGTTGTGAATTATTATCTGGAGGACAAAGACACGAGGTGCTCTATGGTTCTTTGTGTTTTTATTTGCATAACTCTACCGACTTATGCATTTAGCTGACATATTACATAATGTAGTGTTTTTGTGGTTTTGTTTTGTTTTATTTTTTAAGAAAGAACCTACTTAGGGCTGGCTCAAGGGGTAAAGGTGAGTGCTACACAAGCCTGGTGACCTGAGTTCAATCCTCAGACCCATATAAGGGGGAGAAGAGAACGGAGTCTCCTGGGAGATCATCTGACCTCCACATGCACACTGTGTCACACACAGGCACGAGCGCGCACACACACACATACACACAGGCACACACACACGCGCGCGCACACACACACACGCGTGCGCGCACACACACACACACACACAAGTACATACAAAACTTTTTTTAAAAAAATTAAAGCTATTTAAGAAACTTGAATATATAGGGCTGGAGAGATGGCTCAGAGGTTAAGAGCACTGACTATTCTTCCAGAAGTCCTGAGTTCAATTCCCAGCAACCACATGGTAGCTCATTACCATCTATGATAGACATCTGATACCTTCTTCTGTATACTGTATACATAATAAATAAATTATTTAAATATATTTTAAAAAAGAAATAAATATACTTGAATATATATAGTTACTTGAATTAATTTGGAATTTTAGCATATAATGTGGGTATGTAGTAACACAAGATACAGCAATATTTAATATATATGCTAAATATAATTTTAGTATATGTGTATATCTGTGCTGATATCTTAAAAATCAGAGAATGAGCAGAATGTGTGTTGCTTCATTAATCAGAGTCCAGCCTACAATCTATTTCAGTTCAGTGAAAGCCTATGATAACCAGGTTGAAAGCAGAGCTCAATTTTGTTAAGATATAATTTTCCCTGTTCTTCAGAATCGTAATGCTAATTTCAGCTTGCCATTTCAAAACATATTTCAGCCTACAAGAGAAAGAATGATATGCAATCTTAACCACCAGGACATCTCTAGTCCCCTAAAATGAAATCTTAAATTAGAACACTTAAAAAGATGTCATGAGAGCAGAAATGATGACCCAACAGTAAAGAATGTGGACTGCTCTTGCACAGGACCCAGGTTTGGTTCTCAATACCAACACGAAGCCTTATTGTAGTCACAAGTGCCTGTGATTACAGTACCAGAGTTCTGACAGTCTCTTCTGGCCTCTGGGGTTATCTACATGCACATACCTATACACAAATATACATATGTACACATAAGTAAAGGTAACAAACATTTTTCTGCCATTATATCTGACAAGATCACCTAAAGTGCTCACTTCAGTAGAAATTGCAAAATGCAGTTCCGGTAAGTGTTAAGCCTGCCAAGCCTTGGGCCCTCCCTGATATGTTCATGCTCTTTCTGGCTTTCTCACTCAAGGTCTATATTTTACACTTCAATTCTGGTTCTCACACTCTCTTTGTGACACAAAACAGCAGACTTCCTCATTTTGCTTCTACTAAACACAAATGGCCCTTGTATGGTTAGACTCAACCCATTACTGAATTTTTTTAATGTTTAAAGTACAATTATATGATTTTTCTACATGTGGTAATGTGGTGAAATGCATAGGAAAAATGGATTGCAATAAGAAAAGTATAATGACTGATGTCTATCATATTTTCTCTTCAATTTATACCACCAAGTCAGCATTTTCTCTTCAAAATGACCTTACACTGACCTTTCCACAGTCTCCAGCTCAAGCCAGCTTCCTGGGATGGGATGAGAAGGAAGGGAAGAGCTGAGAGACAGAGCAGGCAGGTAGTTCCCTTCAGAGAGGCCACGCCCTCCTGGACAGAGAGGATCCTTTCTTGTGATCTTGATGTTATCTAAATAATCCTTGCTTTGCTTTAATTAGACAGAATTGCTGTAAATTCAATCAGATGGGAAGTCTACAGGACCAAAACTCCTAAATTACTTCCCCTTTCTGTAGGAAAGAAAAACTAAAGCTTTTTATCAAAGGAAACAGATAAACAGCTTCCAAGTTCAACAATCCAGGAAGTTGTAGGGCAAGCAAGGAATGTCTTTCCTAAGCCAGGCAAGCCTATTAGAAAGGGAGGAAACTGCACAGGAAGGAACCCCAAGGATGACAAGTGATCAGGGCTGGAACTTCCTGATCCATGTACTGGGTAGCCAAAACTCATGCCATCACTGGGCAATAGCTTAAAGCCGCCATTCAGGGGAAACACAACCCCAGGCTTCCTGGCCAAACACAGTCATTCTTACCATCAGCCACATTTTAACTCCCATCTTAGCTGACCTATAACCATGTGTGAAACATATTTAAGAAGGAGAACAAAGTATATGTGTAAGTGTTACACAAATAAATTCATGAAAGGATGTGACAGCAAAGAGTCATCAAGCAGAGTTGTTGAAAATCCATCAAACACCTGATACTGCAATGTTACTGCAGCGATATGAGTGAAATGAGAGTCATCTAACCTTGACCTTCCTTTCAGTGATAATGATGGTGGGTGATGAGAAAAAGCTGCCTACCCCTCAAAAGTAGCAACCACAAAACTCAGATGATGTCAGAGGCATAGGTACAGTCACTCAGTATTCATCCAAAGATGTTTGTTCACTATAGAATTTTGTGAGATGATGGCAGACACTGTATGCTAGTGAACACAACAACACCTCTAACCACTTTGCATAAGTCTACATAAAATAATGACAGCAGGGGCTGGAGAGATGGCTCAGCAGTTAAGAGCACCGTCTGCTCTTCCAGAGGACCTGGGTTCGATTCCCAGCACCCACATAGCAGCTAACAACTGTCTGTAGTTCCAGTTCCAGGCAAACACCAAGGCAAATAAATAAATAAAATAAAGTTAAAAAAAAAAATAATGACAGCAAAAAGCTAAGTGTTCATTTGCTCTGCCACTTCTCCAAGCCTCAGAGTAGGAAGAAGGGTGAGGACAAGAGGTGGCTGAGAAAGTACTAGCCCTCCAGCTTCCTGGTACAGAAACATTAAATGCCTGCTCATTCAAGACTCTGTGAGTCAAGCTGTCTGACTGATACTCCAGCAAGTACAAACGGAAACAGCTATAAGTATGCACCTAAATGCCAGACAGCCTAGAACATTTGAGCACCTAACTTGCTTTGAGTGAGTTTTGCATTATGAGATGAAAAAACAAAAAACAAAAACTGGAGACTAAACCATACCTTAGCAACAATTTGCTTCAAACTCTAGACAAACCATCTCCTTTCTTTCCACATTAGTTTTTCCACATTTACATGTAGTAGACAACACTAGAGTGATAAGGGCCAGTGAAAGACCTGAATGAATAAACTTCAGAGTACTATATAGATATAAAAGTTGTATGGTCTTCATATATAATAGGCTCCACATGGATATTTAGTTTTGCTTTTTCCACTATCAAAGACTGCACTGAATATACAATGGCAGAGTCTACAGAAGACCTCTAAACAGGGATTTTAGTTGTTCTCCCCTAAGGGAGCAATGGTATATTATAGCTCATGGTTTCAGTCTATCGTAGCAGGGGGACATAAGGAACTATGGCAATAGAAGCTGGCAGAAGCTGCTGTTCACATGGCAGTGAACAAGGAACCAGGAAAACAGAATCAGAGCCAGGCTACTTCTGCCACCCAAAAGTTCCACAGTCCCCCAAAGTATAGCCACCCAGGGGAACAAGTATCGTTTGTTTCCTGGGAGCAAGGGGGATGGTTCAGTTAGTGATGTGCTTTCCACATAGCCCCAAGGAGTGCTGTATGGCTGTAACCTGACTCTTAGGCTGACTCTTGGAAAACAAAGCTTCATGCTTTCTTATTATTTCTCTAATCCTTGATTAACTTTCCCACTGTATGACCAAGTTCATGAGCCATTCTGCCCTTAGAGCCAACACTGGTCCAACTGAAGCTGTTAGTGCAGCAATGGCATGATCCAGGCCATTTTCATCCTATGTCCCTAAATTTACCCTACACATCCTTCTGCAATGCCCAACATCAAGCATGTCATCCACAGAGTAAGCGCTCATCATTTACCGGTTTAACATTGTTTATGCTAGAAACTATAAGCAATCCCAAGGCCCGCATTCACCTGGAATGTAACAGAGTTGCAACTATGCCCCTGGGTGTGGCTATGCAAACATGGGCCTACCCACTCTCTTAAAGAAAGTGCTCACACAAGCCCCACCTCTCTCTCTTTCTCTGCTCTGTTCGTGTGTGAAAACAAATATACACTATCAAGGCCACACACTAGAGTTTATTTAAGAGAGAATTCCCAGGCGGGTGAAGAAGCAGAGGAGCAGGACAGAAGTCAGGAGACAGAGAGAGAACCGAACATGTGCTTGGTCTCTTTTAAGGGAAGGGGCATGTATGGATATGCGTCATGGGTCCAGGGAGGTGCTTCTGTACGCAATGCCACAGGGTTTACGCAGCCACGCCCAGGGGCGTGCCTCCGTACAAGGTGCATCCCACCTGAGCCATGGTGGCTCAGCTACGTGGAAAGCCAGGAATCCTTACAGAAACAACCTAAGAACTATTGTTCAGAAGCTTCCCAGATTAAGCACAACACAAAAGCCAGTAAAAAAAGCTATAACCACAGCACAACAGCTGGAGAAATGAGGTACTTCCATGATAGTGGCAGCAGAGATCCATTTGAAAGAATGCCGCCAGGATGCATACTGAAAAGCGAACAGCAAACCATAAATGTGAGTATAGACTGACGTTGAAGAGCGCACACCAGGGCAGCGGGGCTATGAATAACACGTATTCTCTTCTGTGTACTTATTAACTGGCTCTTGTAGTATAAATGTGTATGGCTTTTTTAGTTTTTGAATTTTTCCACATGAAATATTTATAGAGTTAATGTTTAATTGTAAATTATAACTTTCATTCCTTGTGTTTCAAGGACAGGGGTCCCAAGGGTTGGAGACATCATCGCTGAGAAGAAATAGAAAATGGGCAGTTTCCACAACTGACTCTCTCTCTCATGAAAATGAAGGCCTGGAGGTGGTAGGGGCTTCCTGCTCATTGTCCTCCTAATTTGAGGAAAACTTATAACACATTCCATTTCAATTAATATTTCTCACAGAATGTTTTAGAGAAAAATAATTAAATTAAAATTTAATTGATGCCTTCAACAATAGAAAGGGAACATCAGTTAATTTGATATTGAGGTTGACATTCTATCTCCCCTGAAAAAAATTTAAGATTTGTATCGAGTAGAAAAATTTTGAGGCCTTACTAAAATTTTATAATAGCTTGCCTCAGTTTGAATGTTTTAATATAGCCTATGTTTGAATAATACCAGCAGGAAGAATGAGCATTGTCATAACTTAATAAGTTTAGCATGTTTTCAATATGGGTTCTCTTCAATACTGACCTACATGAAAACCTGAAGTAAATGAGAGGAGGAAGATTTAAGAGACATTCTAGAATATTAAAAATTCATTGGAAGCCGAAGCATAAGAGTTCTTAAAGCACAGGGTTTGCTGTGGGGTTTTTTCAGGCTGAGATTATTCAAATATGATACATCATGCAAGGGTTAATATTTATTACAGGGAGAGCAAGGACTCACAAATACAATGAGGGATTCTAGGAGATTTGGAACTCCGTACATGGTCAGAAGTCTGCAGTGGGATATTCAGCTTCCTCCCAGAGAGATGGGGAACAAAACAGACGCTTTGTCCATCCTCCCTGGCTCCACCCCACCTGGCCACACCCCAACAGGGTCGGGTCTTCTGAGGTCATTAGGATAAACTTCCCTCTATAAAACCAGCATTACACTACACACCTTATTAATCCCTAGGCTCCATTAAGGAACTGGTCCTGGGCAAGGAAGGGTGCTCGCAGAATCTCCATGACTTGGGGCAGTCACAGGATGTCCTAGAGGAAATTAGGTGGCGATTCAGTGACAGTGGTGTACCAGAAATCAGAGGTCTTGGACCAGACCAGTGACTCAGCACAATGAACATCTGCTAGCAAAGCTATGTGGCACACTGTTCCCAGTGCCACCAGGACAATGAAGGGGTGTCAGAGAGGCAGGAAAAATGAAAAAGGGTTTTTTTGTTGTTTTATCCTTGTTTTTGTTTGTGTGCTATGTTTTGTTTGCTTTGATTTTTTTTTCTTTTGAGAGGTGCTTCAGAGGTGAGGAGAAGATATGGGGGGACCAGTAGGTCAGCAGATTTGGGGTACATAAAGTTCCCAAAGAAGCAATAAAGAAATTACATTATAAAAAAAGGAAAGAAAGATGGAACCCACTTGACAATTTTATAGAGATTATTGTTTATGTTATAAATCCTCAACACAGAAATGTAATCTACATGTCCAACCTGTCATGGAATTAGAAGAGCCATTTTTCCCTTTCGTCCTGCAGGAACCACATGACCCAAATGAGTCATCTGGCTCCTGGGAATTTCCTACTTCCTTATCTATTAATCGAACTGATGCCGAAGAGGATACC
The DNA here is from genome assembly GCA_004025045.1 of Sigmodon hispidus. Lineage (NCBI taxonomy): Eukaryota > Metazoa > Chordata > Mammalia > Rodentia > Cricetidae > Sigmodon > Sigmodon hispidus. Next base: position 74,402 of record PVIH01008864.1, on the reverse strand, counting down.
TGGGTTCTTTCCAGAACAAAATTTCTTAAAGTGCCAACTCCTTACATTCCCTCGGTACACAGTTACAAAATTGACAAGACCTCACTTTGGCAATCCAATGAAAATGCAAATGTTTAAAATGACTGCATTTTAACAAAGTTTCCCTGAGATTTTGAAGACAGGAAGATAATAACCTGTCACTTTACCATGAGCATTTTACTTTGGGCATCGGGCCGCCCTCTATGACTCATCAACATTATAAAGCTATCCCCCTTCTCTCGAAAATCCCTGATACTTGTCTTTCCTAACTACAGAACTGGCAAGAATCATGAGCTGTGCTGAAGGCAGAAAAATATCTACTATAGAATGATAATTAGTTTTATTTTTCAAAAATGTAACGGGAAAGTAGAAATTCCACTTTCTCAAACTATTATATTCCAGTGTACCAGATGGCTATTGCCAAACTGAAATAAAAGCTAATATTCGCTTCATATCATGAACAGTAGTTTATGTGTGATGTCACTAAATCTTTGTGACTGTATGAGGAAGTATTATAATTACTTCACTGGACAGCTGAGGACACTAGAAATCACCAGAGCCTCAGCCAGCCTTCTGCCCTTTCTGAGGCTCTCTCCATGGCAGCCTTCTAACTTAAAACATTTACGATGACCCACATTCAGCTAATTTAATGAAGATGGCTGCTCATCAATACGCTAATTACCTTGGGGTGGGCGGGCACTGAACACATGATGGAAGTCTACCTTCCACTGTTTGATATATTTAATAAGTCCTTTGAAAGAGAGAATCCTAGAGGCCGGAAAGGTAGGAAAGGGGTTGTGGGGAAAGGTAAAGAAAGGCAGGGGTTCAGACAGCAGCCAGGATAGATAAGAGTTATGTGAAGGTGGAAGAAACTAATGGGCTAAAAAAGATTGAGTGGGGAAGGAGATAAGAAGGGCAACCACTGAACAGCTTGGGAGCCGAAACACCTTGGACCGGCACCGTGGATGTCAGCCCCTCCAGAGGAACACCTGACCCAGTCTTGATGTTGGGGGGAGTGTTAGTATTTTGCACGTGTCGAGTGAATGGAATTTCAACACCGGAAGTACCACACTAGAGTTTATTACAGCAGGGAGCAGAGATGGGGCAGAGAGGGGCAGAGAGAGAAGAGAGAGGGGCTGGGGCTTGTGTGAGCCCTTTCATTAAAAGGGTGGGCGGGCCCATGTTTGCATCACCACACCCAGAGGGATGATTGACAATTACATTCCAGGTGAATGCAAGCTTTGGAAATCCTTACAGGGAGGAAACTGGATCTGCCTGGAGTGGAGGCTGAACTAAGCCATATTGGGGCGTTGGCACCTCCTGCCCTTGCTGGGGAGGAGATGGGGAGATGTGGAGAGGGAGAGTGACTGGAGGGGATGGGCGGGGGAGGGGACCTTGAACAAGGATGTACATGGATAGAAAATGTGACATTATTTATAACAAAAAAAAAGAAGGACAAATGGGTAAGGACCCCAATACCAAAAATATGTTTCGAAAAGCCATATTGAAAGTGCTTTAAGAGGCTATTCACAAATATATTTTTAAACAGGCTTTAACATAAGTACTCTACATGGAAAGAGAATGTTCCTCCTGGAATCCATAGGTTATTAAATAAAATCCTAGTGCTCAATATAAAAGACATCTCTAAAAGTTATTGGTCACTAGGAAGTAGTGGCACACATCTTTGATTCCAGCACTTGGGAAGCAGAGGCAGGTAGATCTCTGAGTTCGAGGCTAGCCTGGCCTACAAAGCAAGTTCAAGGACAGCTAGGGCTGTTACACAGAGAAACCCTGTCTCAAAAAAAACAAAAGAAAAATAAAGTTATTGGTCAGGAAGGCCCCAGAAGCTCTCAAAACGATACAGACTATTGCCTGATGGCTACCCACCAGAGCGTGAAGGTAAGGCCCTCCCTATTGCTGAAGACATCATACATTCTGGTCCCACACATGAAACTTTCCCTCTGCTGCTGAGCTTTCGCTGTGTCTGAAGATGCTGTGCAGGCTGCTGAATACGAAGAATCATAACACTCTCAGCCAGCTGCAAATCCTTTAAGTTATAATAAGGACTGGCCTAGCAAGTCATGTCCAATGCTGCAATAGTGGCATGAATGTTACAGCGACAGTAGCCAATGACTTCCTGCTTGGATTCAAGGTCAGCTCCACAAGGTAGGACACACGCCTAGTACTGGCAATCTTGTCAAAAACTGATAGCTGGGAAACTCACAGGCCTAGGGAAGAAACTGTTACTGTCATTTTGCTAAATGATCATGTAACCAAACTGCCTTCTATATCTGTAGTTTACGTTCATAGATTAATTCTGTGGTTAGCCTTAATAAGAAAAATTTGCAGTTTTACAGTGTTTAGCAGAACTAGAAACAAAGCCTTCTACAAAGCAATTTAATTCTTAAATTAAGAATGCATGTCATTTATTTTGAGTAAAGAATTGTTAATCATGTACAGAATGCTCCTAAGAACATCAGATATTACAAAATAAAGAAAGGAAGGAAGGAAGAAAGGGAAAAGAGAGAGAAATAAAGCTGAAAACAATTCAAATGTGCCATCAGAAGAATGTAAATTTGGAGCATCGCATCAGTAAAACAGCAGATTCCGATATAAGACACACGCAAAGCAAAAAAATACTAGAGTATACTAACTTCTATACGAGAAAGATTATGTCCTACAATCTCAGTGGTATATCCTTAATAAAATGTTTCTAGGGAAAAAAAAATCTCCCTTTTAAGTAAAGAACTGAAATTCAAGAGTTTGGTTTACAAGGGGAAACATTTGGTTCTTTTACATTTTAATCCTGTTTGAAATGTTCAGTGCTTATGAAGAGATACACACTACCAAGGCCACACAAGAGAATTCCCAGGCAGGACAAAAGGAGATAAGAAGAGAAGGGATGTGTTCGGGTTTACATAGTCACGTTTAGGGCATGCCTCCGTATGCGTTATGCGTCCAGGGAGGTGCTTCTGTACGCAATGCCACACAGTTTACGCAGCCACTCCCAGGGGCATGCCTCCGTAAGAGGGGCATCCTGGAATGCCAGGAATACTTACATCTTGCATACTTAGTCCCAAGATTGATTGATATGTCAGACTACTTAGGTAAAATAATGTCTATTTTAAAAGGCTTTTGTAAGCACAAGAGAATATATACAAGTAAGATATCCTAGGCGGCGGTTTTCCACTAGGATTTCAGGAAGACTTGTTATTGTTCCAATACCTACTGCCTGGAGCCAAATCCAAACCAAAATGTTCAATTAACACTGAAGGCGATTGGGGGTCCTCCACTAAGATGCAAATATCCACCTGGGAGATAATAGTGCTAAGCAGTCCTTCTCAGACATTTCCACAAATTACCTCAAATATCAACTGCACTGAGTTGTTTCCCCCTGGGTCCCAAATGGCATGTTAGAAAGGCTTCATATTTACTCTTCTCAAATAAAACAATCTGGAAAGAAGCGATAAGTTTCTTTTTAAGCCCAACCCTCAAACTAATAGGGATTGGCTTTAAAAGGCACGCTGTCATCTCTGCAGAGGGACCAGAAATATGACAAGGGAATAGAGAACATAAGTACATCTAACCTGTGGATTACATGCTCCGTGGCTTCCTTGTCTGAGATCCCATTCTCAAAGCAGGTTCTGAAGTCTTACTGTGACCTTGCCTTTTGTCCTCACTAAGCTTTCATTTAGGTTTTAGTTTTAATAGATACTGAAAATTGCCACTCAAAGAGATTTAGCAGTGCATCCTCACAGAGGGCACATGGACTCCTTTTCTGATGCTATGTAAATCCAGAACAGGCCCAGATTTTCTGTCCAGCTAGTTGAACAGGATGGAGGCACATGTCAAACGCTGAGTTAAACACCACGGGATAGTAAGGCGAATGGCTTGGTGGTGAGGTCAGAAAACTTCTCTAGCCATGTTTACTAGAGAAGTCAATCCCCAGCAGAGACACTTGAGTAAAAGGTGAGCTATGGGATGGTGTCATATCATTTTACATGTAGACCTGACCGAGCTATGGGGCACCTGGTTAAAGCATTATTTCTGGGTACATCTCTTGAGAGTGTTTGCACATGAGATTGAACTTCAAATCAGTAGACTATGAGTAAAGTAGATGCCCCCAACATAGGTGGGAACCATCCAATCTGTAGAAAACCTGCACAAGACATGGGCAGAGGAGAATTTCCTCCACTGTTTCTGTCTTCCTGTCTGAGCTAAACCATTTCATCTTATCCTGCCTGTAGATTAGATGGACAGATGAACTTTCCTGTCTCAGGGTCTTTAGAATAAACACACCACCAGCCACCCTCCTTCTCCCACTTTCAGACGGCAGACTGTGGCTTTGTGCTTTCTCTCCACTTCTGTTAGCCCATCAGAAGCCTCCATTGTATTCTGTTTCACTGCAGAGTCCTGACTAATATAGAAGGGGTTATCAAATATGAGGAATTGGCCTCAAATATGAGGAATATTCTAGAATAACCATGAGACTGGTAATAATTTGGTTATGAGGAGAAGTAAGAGAAGAATTTTAGTCAATGCAATCCAGATTCTACTGCAGGCTGAGCTATCTTGTGAATGACACATTTTTCACTAGAATGGGGAAGAGGTGAATTCTGGTGTGAGCACTGTAGTCAAGACTTTTATTTGCCATAACAAATCATCCCTTGTACTTCCTAGATAACTCAGCTCTGGTTTTGTAATTCTAGCTATTTATCGAAGCCCCCTTATTCTGGTTAGTAACGTTACACAGTTGAGTTCCAGACTATAAATATGAGGAGAATTTTTCAGAGCTTCTAGGACAATGGAAAGGAGACAAACTCATCTTTTCTTAGGCTGCTAATAATTCCTCTCTCTCTCTCTCTCTCTCTCTCTCTCTCTCTCTCTCTCTCTCTCTCTCTCTCTCTCTCTCTCTCCCCCTCCCCCACCTTGTGATAACTTCTCTGGAATTCTTTTAAGTAGAATAAATTATTTTTATTTATAATTATTTTGAGTTTTTTGACTCCTACACACAAACTAAAATCATAACTGATGCAGTTATAGAGATAGCCATCAAATATTACAATGAGACTGAGCCTTCATTTTAAGCATACAAAAACTAAATGTCAAAGATTTCCTGCCAAAAGTCAGTCAGCTTGCAATAGGAGATTGAACCAAATCTGGTGTGACTCTAAAACTGAACTTCACATTTTTACAATGTAATCCTATATTTAAAAAGATAGAGAAATAACCAGAGCTTCCAATATCGCCATCGTGTCTTAGACCAGTTCTGCCCATGCCACTCTGCCCTGGATAAAGGTGGTCTATTTACATGATGTTATCTTCACCGGGAATCCAGCCTCATATTTATTTCTCTCATATACTCATACTGTGTTGAAAGCTGTTCTTACAACTGTACTCTGAACAGAATTCTGAACTACTCTTGCCATATAAGGTAATCTTGTATTCTCATGCATACTCCAATCCTAAGGCAAGAAGTTCTCTGTAGTGATTTGAATAAGAGCAACCCCAATGGTGCATAGATTTGAATGCTTGGTCACCAAGAGGTGACAAAAAGTTAGAAAAAGAGGCTTGTTACAGACTTTATATACCTTGAGGTACAGAGGATCTTAAGGGGGCAGTTCAATAAGTTGTCACCAAGCAAGACTCCTGTCTAGCCAGCATCAGAGAAAGACACAGCATATTCTCACCAACCTCCCTAGTCACCCCCATCCTCCCAATAAAGCTTCTGTTTCCATGAACTGATTTTGCCTTTTGGGACACTTGTGTAAATGGATGTGGCAATGTATAAAGTTGCATAAATATTATGCATCTTAAGCACAGCAAACCACTTTAGGTCACTATAGCTTATTTTTTGTGAGTACATTGTATCCCATTTATCCATTCCTGCCTAAAATGGATGTTGCAATTATTTGCAGCTTTGAACATTTAAAGAGTGCTGCTATAACACTCTTGTTCAGTGATCTCCAGCATACTGAGAGAAGGTTTTCCCACAGTGGAGCAACTAGATGATTTTTCAGGAACTCTCAGTTCTTCAAACATTTGTGTCCTCTGAGTGATCTATCTGTTCTTTTTCTCCTATGCACAAATGTGTTTCCTCCTATATCGGAAACATTATAGAATAAAACCTTCAGCAAGCCTAGTCTTACTTCTAGTTCTGTAGAGTAAGTTTTCTTCCCCTTATAGCCTAAGAGAAATTAAATTTTCTCTTAGACTTTTTACTGTATAGTAGAACATCTGAGGCAAGCAAAGCAATAAAATTACTTTTTAAATAAAAACAGTAATGAAAATAAAACTCTCTTGAGGTATCTCATATTTTTATTTTTTCACATAAAAAAAAATGTCTCCTCTAGTCTGGTTGAAAAGCATGGGAACAAATATAGGCTACACCTATGGCCTGCAAGCATATTTCTTTAGCAAATGTTAGTGGTTGACTCAAGGTTTTCTGGCTGCTTCTAGGAGAAAAGGAAGAAAGAAAAAAGCCCCAAGATACCTAATTTCATAATCATTAGATCATTTCTCTGTTCATAAATAGGCATTGCCAAAAATGATTTGTAATATAAAAATGTTATAGACGTGGACATTCATAATTTTGTAGCTTTTATTCCTACAGTTGGGCAACAGTTCTTTGCCTCATTATAAAACATTTATCCATTCCCACATTCAAATCCCCTGAGCTTTATGCATTCTATCTCATTGCTAGTCTAGCAGTGTGTGAAAACAAAATTGTTTTCAAAGAAATATAATTGCTCCATGTTAGAATACTGGGGAATTATTTCTTTCTTTCAAAAAGCTAAATACTAATTTCAAATTACCTCCACATTGATTACTAAACACCTCATGTTTCAGCGCCTCTGTCTTAATTAAGCTGTGGGATTTACAGGGATTTAAAAAGCTTTACATAGACCTTGGGTAGTACAACAATGGCCAAGTCTCCAACAGACTGAATGCAGTTATGAGCTGCTGAACAATAGGGGCTTGTTCTGAGAAATGTACCATTAGCAATTTCACCACGTGAAGACATCACACAGTGTACTTTGACCCCACACCAGGCTACCCAGTATAGCCTCATGCTTCCAGCATCTGATTTAGTCATGTACTAAATCCTGAGGGAGGGTGAGTGTACCCCTAAACACATAAATTTAGGAAAGGCACAGTTAGATTCCTCAGCTCTGCTGTGATCTGATAGGGCTCCTGTTGTTGAGCCAGTCTGCTGTAGAAAGAATCATAATTTATATAGCTCATGACTGCACAAGTTTTAGCAAAATGAGACCCCCATTTTCATAAGCAATGGTTAAATAACCATTTTATAGGGAAGAGCAAAGCTACCTGAGTTTCCACAGTCCTCATCCTACCCAAAATAATTGAACACTTAAAAATTAGCGATTTTCAAACTCATGAATGAAGCCAGACAACCCCAAATCTTTTCAGTGCTTCTCAAGAGTTGGGAGACTATGCTTCAAAACATAAATCACAGTGTTCCAGGAGTCTGCAAGTATCAATGCCTTTCAAATAAAACAACCATTTTTCTTATAAAAAAGAAAAAACCTATTTCAACATCAACTTTTAGAATGAGCAAACACCATTTGCTGACAGCATCACAAAAGGACTGTTCCAGACCAGCACTGGTGAGCAACAGCACAAGCTGAGTGCTTGTTAAAACAAATACTTAAGCATCTATGGTTCTTTACACAGCCTTCTGCAATGCCAGACCCAAACTAGGAATTCAAAATTCTTTGAATGTAACAATTACTATATTTGATGGCTTGATGTCTATGTAAAACTAGACTTTTTGGATTGAGGTAACTGCTATACAAATCTAATTATTAATCAGAAGACTGGGGCAATCTCCAAGGCAGCTTCACGGGACAGCCTCAAATTCAGAGGCCTCCAGAAATCATACAGGTAGTATTGTTTGAGCTAGTGGTAAGGTCACAGATTTCCCCGGGACACTATGCGAGCCCCAGCCCAGCTGCCCCTCAATTCCAGCCAAGTGTCCCTGTAGCTTCCCACTTTTTCAACAAGCCAGAACTGCAGTTTCATATGTGAGATCTTCCTATTAAAATGTTGGCACAAAATGTCTAAAAGCACTGCATGGGCCAAATAAAACATGTCTGTGGGCAGGATCCAGCCAGCTGGCTGCCCGTTTAAGATCTCAGGAGAATGACAGAGAGAAAAAAGAGTCAAATATTCCCTTGCTCTCTCCTTCAACTTGGTAATGCACAGTCTTGGAGATCACCATGAAAGTCTAGACAAGGAAGGTATTTTATAAAATGGTGTTGTGCTTCACTTAGAGCCCAAGAGAGGCATTGCTTTCTTGCAATAATGCTAATGATGTTTACACACACACACACACACACACACACACACACACACACACATTTTCACACATTCAGGATCACAAACAACTGTTTAGAGTGCTTCTGATATTAAGTTGCTATATATCTTCTTGGTGCACACTAGAAAATGGAAATCCATTTAAAAGCCATTTATATTCTAAAAGATAAGCTGCTGGCCTTAATCACCGTTGTCTTTGTTCTACCAAAAAGCAAAATGTACTTTGCTGAAATAACCCATTTAAAATCCTGAAAGCTGAGTCTTGGTGATAAGTCAAATGCCTACTGCTTCCAGGCCATCGCTGTTGTACTCATTCCTCTGTCAGGGATGTGGGGGCGAGCCAAGTGTGGGAACCAGAGAAGGGTAAACAGAAAGGCCAAGTTTCTGGTTCACACACAATAAAGAACTAGATTTTAGTCTTTCTGAAAAGCAAAGCAGTAAGGGACAGAGGGAAATAAAGTTTTGCATCTCTACTAATAAAGTATTCTGCAAATGTTTCAACACTAGAGATACTATTTCATTGCATTCCCTGAAGAAAAGCTCTACTCTTTGTTAGTGTAAACATGGATGCATTTTACAGGCCTGTTGTAACAATTTACTGCCACATTAACTTGACACATGCTTTGCATATCAGCTTAAGTCAGTAGTTCTTCACATTTTAAAGAACTAAATAATTGAGGGGGACCCACTGACTCCTAAAAAAGTTCTTTATTTACCTTATTTTGCATACAACTACTAAAGAATCAACAGTGTCCTGAAGAAGTCTATCCAAGAACTCTGTGGCAAAACAGTGATTCCATTTACTCCAACCTCAACAACAATAAAAAAGAGAATATGAAGAAATGAGGAGTGCTGGAGAGGCAAAACACCAATTCACATAAAAGAAAATAAATAAATATTTTTCTAAAAAAAGAAATGAAGATTCCTCTCCTTCTCGTTCAATAATTGTGTGTGTAATTTAAACCCCAGTCATTTTAAACCCACCAGACAAGGGGAGCTATTAGGTTGTCATATCAACTACAAAGATTATTCACTTTCTTAAAATGATTCCTTCTTTATTTCTTTTTTTAAAAAAAAAAATAAGATTTATTTATTATGTACAGTGTCCTGTCTGGATGTATGCCTGCAGACCAGAAGAGGGTGCCAGATCTCATTACAGATGGTTGTAAGCCACCATGTGGTTGCTGGGAATTGAACTCAGGACCTCTAGAAGAGCAGCCAATGCTTTTAACCACTGAACCATCTCTCTAGTCCTCCTTCTTTATTTCTTAACCATGTGTAAGTTGCTTTTTTGTTTTGTTTTGTTTTGTTTTTTCTCTTTCCATGATTAAGTTGTTTCAAATGTCATTAGAGATGTCAGGGTGCATTTATTAGTAATGCTTAACTGTGGTGGAAATGCTCTCTGTATGCTGTAAATAAAGGACTGGTTTGGCCTATGTAGAGCACCGTAGAAGTGGGTGGAGAATCAGAGAACAGGCAGGTAGGAGAAGGGTGGAGTTAGTCTCCATCTGGCCCCTGAAGAAGACAGATATGTAAGAAAGCAGGTGAGCCACAGCAGGCCACATGGCGAGTAGAATAGTAGAAATGGGTTGAATTAAGATGAAAGAGCTAGCTAGTAATGTGCTTATGACATGGGGCCAAACAGTATAAAGTATATAAGCATGTGATTCATTTCTTTGGGGGACAAAAGCCACCACGGACCAGGTTCCAAAACTTCGGGTCCAAACGGGCCCAGGAAACCTTTTGCAACAGATGGCTTCCCAACATGGGCCGAACAGCCACATAAAGCCTGAGAAAGTTTAAAAAGTTTAAAGAGCATTCTAGATCACTGAAACAGAGCCAAAAGCAGCTTTCTGAATAGCATATCTGAATTGATTTATGGTACAGAGACAGCTCAGTGTTCAGGCAGGAATTTAAAAATGGTGCATCTGCGACACACAGCTTAAACTCATGCATTTCATGAAAGGCTTGGCATAAGTGTGATTGATTTAAGGTTTCTGCTTATATTGAACAGAAAGGAAACAGAATCAAAAACAGTTTTTCTGGTAGCAGCATTTCCTGAGTCCACTCTGTTTGCCAGCAGCGGCAGAGATGGAGCAGGCACCTCAGCCATATTGAAAAGCTGCCAAAAGCGGCGGAGTCAGCAATTAAAGTGATACCGACATTTTAAAAGCTCTTTGGGTTAGAAAATGATTAAGAATTCTCAATAAAACAGATTTAGACTCACAAAACCTCTAAACGGGGTACAATGTATGTAAAATACGCATAGGCTTCAGAGAGAGAGAAAAAAAAGGGTAAAGAAAGCCCTTTAAGAAAGAGAAATAGGAAATAAAGATAAAAAGGCCATATGAAGATGGCAGATAAACAGAGAGTCTGGATTATGTTTATTGTGTTTTCTTTTTTTTTTAACTTTTAATGAGCAAACGGCAGAAAGACGGTTGATTGCTAAGGGTGCTAAGTTAAACAAATATATATATATATATATATATATATATATATATATATATATATATATACTTTAAAGATATCTTGACTTTCGAATCTGTTTATAAGAATATGTTACTTGGGAAAAGAGTTTCTGCTTTTGTCTCCACAGAAGATCAAAACCTGTGGATTGGTTCTAGGCAAATGTGTTTCAATTTGCCAAGGCCACCTGAACATTCTCAGCTTCCAAGATGGCCAGTTGAGGTGATCCAGCCTCAAGACCCCATGAGATCAACAACGTCCTTTGACAGCAGGAAGTAGTAAAAGAAAGAAAGCTACGTCCAGTTTCCCCAAAATATTGCTTATTAATGTTTGTTTTCATTACAAATGGTTAATGGTCATAGTCAATCTTTTTAAAAAACAAAAAGAGAAGGAAAAGGAGGGAGGAGGATATGATATAGGAATGATTAAAAAAAGATTAAGTGGATTTTGGTTTATTGATATAAACTTAAGGTCAATTTTGTTATGCTGTATGTATTTTTCTACTCTTGATTAAGGTATGATGCTGATGTAACTCATATAAAATTGTAATGTGTAATTGAGAAATGCAGATTAATAGTCAAACTTATAGTCATGTTAGTTAGGTTTTTGTAGATATGCAAAGATATATTTCAATTAGATAGGTAGTCTTCAAAGACATGCAGAGTATGGCATTTAAATTATTTTAAGAACTTAGACTTTTCTGGACAGTGAGACAGATCTGCTTCTGGCAGCACCAATGTATTTCAGGAAAAGGATGGGCACTGAAGAAACTTCATGTGGAATTTATTTTGTGGCAACAGTTAGCCACTGGACAAGAAACTGCTCTGGTATTGACTGCTTGATAGTATGCTGTATAAACTGGACATGCAGGTTCCATAGGAAAGTGACCTCTGAACTTTGGCAGAACAAGCTGAGATGGTCCTTCAGGTTCCTGCTTTGCAGAAAAAAATTGCCAGGCATCCTTCTGGACACAAGGAGAAGCAACTGATGGACTGTGTCAGATTTCCTGCATCACTGAAAGGTTTGCCAGAGACTTTGGGCCATAAAGGCTGAAGATGGATGCCCCAACGTTGCAAAGGAACTTTGGGTGACTGTCCAGGCAGACAGGTATCATCTCTGTCATTTTCTAGACTTTGGAAGTTGCTTGCACTTCCTGTTTATTTGGATAATATATCCTTCTGTGGTCTTTGATGTGGTTGAAGGTTTAATAATTATAGGTATAGTTCTTTTGGTTTAAAAGGTATATTAGATATGAAACTTTAGACTCACAATGATAAGGTAGATAATGGAATATTCTCTTTAATTTTGTGAATACAAATAGACTGGATATTGTGACTGTAATTCCTGCTTGAGAGCTGTTCTGTTGTAATTTTGCTATATGGAAATTGAAGCCTTCTGTTTTAATTAGACAGAAAAGAGGAAATGTGGTGGAATGTTCTCTGTATGCTGTAAATAAAGGACTGTTTTGACCTATGCACAGCACCGTAGAAGTGGGTGGAGAATCAGAGGACAGGCAGGTAGGAGAAGGGCAGAGTTAGTCAGTCTCCATCAGACCCCCGAAGAAGACAGACATGTAAGGAACACAGGTGAGCCTTGGGCTGAGGAAATGGAAATGGGTTGAATTAAGATGAAAGAGCTAGCTAGTAATGTGCTTGAGACATAGGCCAAACAGTATAATGTATATAAGTGTCTGATTCATTTCTTCTGGGGGATAAAAGCCGCTGTGGGTCAGGCACAAACCCCTGGCTCAAACGGGCCGGGAAAACTTTCCACAACACTTAACACTGTTTTGAATAAGGTTCTGATGTTGTTGTTTCCTTCTATAACTGAATCTTTGCTGCATTTTATTAATCTTGACCTGTTTACAAACAAGAGACTGTGTAATGAGAATACTATGATGCTGTAGACACCACATCTGCAACAAAAAGGAACCTCACAAGGTGGCCTGCATTAGCATTAATATCGTACATGGGATCTTGCATCTCTGGAACTTTAAGTTCATATAAACATCTAGAAATAAAATCTATAGCATTAAAAAAATAGCATGGAAAGGTATGTGGCTCAATTGAGCTGATTTATAATTGGATTCTGGTATGTATGATTTGATCATCAAATGTCTCCGAACAGAGAATGCAAAATGCTTGAAAGCTTATACTTCACAACTTTAGTTTCGTGAACATAGAAGGCAAACAGTGTAAAAATAAAGAACTTTGTCCTAAAGGAACCATCCTTTCTAAATTAGCCCTACAGATATCTTAATGAACAGGCTGCCATGATGGCAGGTACACAGAAGTAGTTCAGAAAGCATCTTGCTGCCACCTCTGGACTTCTATCAGTTTTCAACTTTGCTAAGGGATTTAGGTTTTCCTAAAGTAGAGAGGGCAAGATTAAATGGAAAAAAATGCAGGCCATCTGGCAGATCCAGCTTTAAATGGACAAGATGCTATTTCAGGTTGGATTTGGGCAATACCATCCAGAGACCTCTTTCTTATAAACCTGATTCCCAGATACTTTCCATTGTCCACCAAGTCCTGTGCAATTTGCCATCTTTCCAATCACTCCATTCTATCCTAGGGTATTTCTGAGTGCATCTCTCCCAGAAGCTGGAATAACACCTACTGCTTAGAAGTGTTTGCTGATCTGACAGAGGGCTAACATCCAAAATATATAAAGAACTTAAGAAACTTGATATTTAAAAACCCAAACAATCCAATTTAAAAATGGGGTACAGAACTAAACAGAAAATTCTCAACAGTGTAATTTCTAAGGCTAAGAAACAGTTAAAGAAATATTCATCATCCTTAGCCATCAGAGAAATGCAAATCAAAACAACTCTCAGATGTCATCTTACACCTGTCAGAACGGCTAAAATAAAAATCAATGGTGGCAGCCTATGCTGGAGGGGATGTGGAACAACCCCTATTGCTGGTAGGATTATAAACTTGTACAGCCACTTTGGAAATCAATATGGCTGTTCTTTAGAAAACGGAGAATCAATCTATCTCTAGATCCAGCTATATCACTCCTGGGCATATACTCAAAGGATGTTCCATCCTGTCACAAGGACACTTGCTCAACTATGTTCAGCTTTATTTATAATAGCCAGAACCTGGAAACAACCTAGACGTCCCTCAACTGAAGAATGAATAAAGAACACATAGAATATTTACACAATGGAGTATTACTCAGCTGATAAAAAAAAATGACATTATGAAATTTTCAGGCAAATGGATGGAACCAGAAAAAAAAAGCATCATGAGTAAGGTAACATAGATCCAGAAAGACAAACATGGTATGTACTCACTTGTGAGTGGATATTGGCTGTTAGGTAAAGGATAATCATGCTACAGTCCACAAATCCAGAGAAGCTAGGTAAAAAGGAGGGCTCAAGGAGGAACATATGAATATTCTTGGAAGGAGAAATAGATATCAAAGGTGGGCCAAGAACAGGTGGTGACGGGAACAGGAGGAATGGGGTGGGGGAGGGGCATGAAAGAAGAGAGTTCTGGGAAAGACAAAACCTAGTGCAATGGAAACTCCCTGGAATCTACAAGAGTGCCCCTAGCTAAGACTTCTAGTAATGGAGGACATGGAACCTGAACTGAACATCTTCTGTAACCAAGCAAGGCTTCCAGTGAAGGGACTGGGACATCAACTCAGTCACAAAACCTTCAGTCTACAATTTCTCCTGCCTGCAATATGTGCTGGAGTAAAGGTGGCCAGAACTTGTGGGAGTGGCCAGCCAATGACTGTTCTAACCTGAGGCCCCGTGCTGTGAGAGGGAAGCCACGCCTGGATGGCCCGGAACCAGGGGCTGCATAGCCCAGACAGATCCAGATATTTGGTTTTTAGGATAAAATTAAACACAAGTGGCCAAAGGAAAAAAGTCAGTGAAATGATTCTTAGTGATATTCTGCTACCCTTACAGACTGCAGCCCAGCATAATCACCGTCAGAGGGGCTTCATCCAACAACCCATGAGAACAGATGCAGAGACACACAAGCAAGCATTATGTGGAACTTGGGGACCCCACAGAAGACAGCGAGCGAGGAAAGACTGCAGGGGCCAGAAGGGTCTAGGCCATCACAAAGCTTTTATTGGGTTGGGTCTGTGCTAGGTCTTCATACACATTATGGCTGTTAGCATGGTTTTCTTGTGCGACTCCTGTCAGTGGGAGTTGGGTTGTCTCTGACTCTTTGCCTGCTCTTAGAACCTTTTTCTCCTACTGGGCTGCTTCTTTCACCCTTGATATGAGAGTATGTGCCTAGTCTTACTGTGAATGGTTGTGCTGTGTTCAGTTGCCATCCGAGAGAGAGCTGCTCTTTCCTGAAGGGAAGCGGAGGAGGGGTGGATTGCGGGCCGGAGGAGCTGGGAACAGTGAAGGAAGGGGAAACTTGATCACGATACAATGTGTAAAAGAAGAATAAACTTAAAAAGTAATAAAAAATAAAATAAATGTTTGTTGAATCACTGAGTAATGTCTTTACCCTCCCTATTCTTTACAGAAGTTATTTTTTTCTATTTTTAAAAAATATTAATTATGCCAAGGGAGGGGATGGGGAGTTGCAGAGAAGAAAAATGATCAGATGTGGTGGGAGGGGGAAGAGACCTTCAATAAGGATATACAGGGATGGAAAAAAAAAATTCAGAGGGAAAGCTGAACACAAAGAAAATATATGTGTAGTAATCTTATTTGGATTTCCACCCTTGATAAGCCATGCTTATGATTATTATCCTCTGTATAGTTATTGTTAACTCTTCGGCATTTTTAAATTCTTTTTACTGTTTTTTTGATAAATACAAAATAAAGAAGGAAAAAAAAGAAAAAAATTAATTACTAAAAAAAATTCTTTTTACATACCCTTTACTGTCTCCCTGCCCCTCAACCCCACCTCCCATCCACTCCTCACAGGCTTAACCAGAGTTCTTAAATATAAATGTAAACTTAATCTTCAAAAAAAAATAGGTCTTATAGTCTGTCTACCAGAACTCATAGAATCTTTTTTTTTCCTCTGAGAATCCAACGGGATTTTTTGGAGTCTTATGACATTTATGAGTGCAGCTATGTTCTGTAATCAGACAACACAGAGGAATGTCAAATGGACTGCATTCCAACCCCAGGCTCGGCCAAACATTTACTCTCCCTATGTCCACTTTCCTATCTGAACAATGGGGAGCACAGTGGCCTGCCTCTAACATCTGCTGCACACAAGAACTAATTTAATTTATCAGCCATCTAGAAAATATTTAAATGACTGAGAAATTTTATCACAGCAGAGACAAAACAAATGCTAACAGTTCTAAGAAAAAACAAAATACTCTAATGCATCCTTGGAAACCATGAATGAATGGCAGTAAAGCACATCATGTTTCCCAGAGGATACAAGGTGTTATGTCAGTAAGACAGAGATGAGATATTAAATAACGATGACTATTATAACTAACAAAGTTTCCACATGCATCTCACACAGAACCATACATAAAAATATAAATGAGGTTCAACAAATTATTTTTAAAGTGAATATACCTTTTGTGGCCATCACCCTGGTTAACAAACAGAAAGGTCATTTCGGGCATCCCATGCCTTGTTCCCTTTCAAAACTAACAAACCCCTCACCTTCCTTTCTATGTTTTGATTACCAACTCTGCTACATCCTCACTGTAGGTTAGTGTACCTGTATGTACAACCATAAAGTACATGAATCATTTTGATTCAAGCTTCATTAATTCAACATTACCTTCGTAAGATTTATTCATGCCACTGCATGTGGCTGTAGTATGACCATCTCATTCCTATTTAATATTCGTTATGGAGATCATTATTTACCTGTCATACTATGACAGGACATTTTTTGTTTTGTATATTACAAATAATTAATTCATAAAATTACTTTCTAAACACTAGAATACAGAAACATACTACATACTACAAATACATAAGAAATTTAGTGAACTCCATGTAAACTGAGTTCAACAGAAAATTATGCAACACAATTTAAAATAAATTACTACCAAGTCATTAATGTAAAGAAAAAAAACACCTATATATAAAATTTTAATTTTGTTTGATTTTTGTCTTTTAAAATTTCAAATGAGATTTTAAGTAAAATCTGCTTGCTTTTAAAAATTATTTGGAAGATCTATAATACATTAATAAATATATAAAGGTTATTTTAAACAGATAGTTTATTTTTATGTTAATAACATTTACTGTAAAAATAGCAACTTTTTAAAAAAATTTCTAATTAAATTTTAACCTGAGTTATCTCTATATAATAAAATTATTAAGCATTTCTTTCGACATATATATACATATTTTTTCTGTATGTTCTTAAATTTCTATACTATAACCATTATAATTTTGTACTTAGACATTTCTCTGTGTGTGTATATATGTGGAGGTGTATGTACAGAGAGATGTACGTGTGTGTGGAGGTATATATACACACACAGATGTGTGTATGTGTGGAGGCCTGAGGGATGTGGGGGCCAAAGACCAACCTCAAATATCACTCCCCAGGCATCCCTCACTGTATTAACGGGGTCTCTCATTGGCCCGATAGTCACTAAGAAGTCTGGCTGTCCCTAGTAAGATGAGACGCATACATCACTACACCAGCTTTATATGTGGGTGCTGGTGATTAAACTCAGGTTCTCAGACTTGTATAGCTAATCTACTACTTATCTATCGTCCTTTCATAATTTTAAAGTTACTATTTTTTTAATGAAAATAATTTAATCTACCTTCAAATAGTAATATTCAAAATTAATCTAGTTTTCCAAAGTAAAAGTACTTACATAAGTCATTAATAAATGATATTTCAAAGGTTGTTACCTTTGAAGGAGGCAAAAGAAAAATGGAGTTAATGTCAAGAAGCAAAAATTAACCATGTGATGACATTTTAAAACCAGGAAGGACTTGTGTTTGCATACCAATCTGGAAAAGTTACTATAAGCCATGGAGCTTTGATTTGGTCATTATTTGGACCAGTATCCTCTTTCCAGAGTGTGTGCTATACATTGGGAAGTTTATAAGCAACATTTCACAAGCCAGCTTTGAAACAGCTTACATTCTGAAGAGAGAAAATACTCTAGATACCACTGATACTCTATTCATGCTGATGCTAGCAAATACCAAAAAAAAGGAGAAAAAGCTAGCATTTGTGCTGAATGTGAAGAAAAATGAAACTGGAAAAAAATCAAGAAATAAATCAGTAAATAAACAGAGATGCTTAGCCATAATGTGTTAAATAAAGATTTGAGGATTTTTTAATTTTTAGTGTCTTTTTAAAAATTACATTTGTTTATTGCATTGTGTGTTTTGCCTGAATATACTTATGTACACCAAGTACATGTCTACTGCTTATGGAGGCCAGAAGAAAGTGTTGGATCTCTTGGAACTGGAGGTGCAGATGATTGTGAGCTACTACTCAGCTGTTAGGAACCAAAGTCAGGTCCTCTACAGTATTCTTAATGACTTGGGTATCTTTCTAGCCCCACTATTTTGTTATTTTTTTTTTAATCTATGATCTTGTCCAGAATGTTTGGCATTATAATTAAAGGCCTGATTTGATGTGCTGAGACTGTGTAAAAGATTAACACACAATGTCAATATTTGTTCTTTGTTATTGTTTTGTTTTAGATTTTATTACTTGTAGTAGGCAGATTGATATAGTGTGCAGGCACAGAGGGAGTGTCCCCACCCCTAGTCCTGGCTGCATGACTCTGAGGACCATATGGGTGCCTGAGTTATGACTCATTAGTCCCAAGGATAGCTACAAGTAAGGGTTCTATTATTTACATATGTGCAAAGCTCACAGTCATATGGGTGGGGATAACAGAATCCACATTCTACTTTGCAGAAACCAATTATAACATGGTTGTGAACACCAGAACCCAGAGGGAAGTTCTCCACTGGCATGGTTTGATGATACTGGGCTGCTCCTCAACTGGCCACATCACACACTGCTGGCTAAGTAGCAGTAAATAGAGAGAAAAAGAGAACGCTGTCTACAGGCTCCAAGCCTGGAAGATGCTGGGCCTTTTTTACTTCTTTAGTCTCCAAAAGGAATATTTGTCTGTGATGCATACAGTAATTAGAAAGTTTAATAATTTACAGTAGAGAACTTTTATTAAGTAAACATGAACATCATGTTGAATAATTCTATAATAAAAATAAGTAACCTGGAACCCCAGAACAACTACAATATGGCATTATGGGAGATCTTAGACCTTTGTTAGCAGACCTCATCATACCATGGTGATTAAATAAGACCATGTAAGTGGGACTGCCTTAGCGGCTATAGTGGCCTGCAGAGATCACTTACTGATGCTTAAGAGCACTGGCTACTTTTCCAGAAGATGAGGGTTTGATTCCCAGCACCCACATGGTGGCTCACAACCACCTGTAGTAATTAGTTTATGGTCCTGCCTACCCCTGAGACCTGGACCAGCAGTCCCACATAAACCACCCTCAACTTATTAGTCCCAAATAATCACACAAAGTCTTATACTAATTACATGCTGTTTGGCCTATGGCTTGCACAGCTTAACCCATTTCTATTCATCTTTGTCTTGCCATGTGGCCCGTGGCTTACCTGTACTCCATTACATCTTGCTGTCTGCTCAGCTCACAGTGTCTCTCTCTGACTCCACCTTCCTTTCCCTTTATCTATGCTCAAATTTCCTGCCTCCCTCTAAGATGCCTTGCCAAAACAGTTCCTTTATTATCCAATGATAATTCACAGCGTACAGAAACACATCCCACATCAACCACCTGTAACTCCAGTCCCAGATCAGAGGAGCCCGAGTTTGCATTTCTACACTTCTTGTGTGACACTGGAAAACTCCTTAACTTTTCCATGAAATTATAATTTCTCAGAGGACTGTAAACATCAATCAAGATTATGAACATTTAACACAGTGCTCACTCATTCACTGGGAACTCCTATTATAAAAAGTTCTAATGATACTTTTCTTTAACAGGTATCTGTAAAGAATCCATTCCAACCTGGTGTGATGGCATGTGAATTTAATTTTAATATATTCAAAAGGTAGAGGCAGGTGGATATCTATGAGTTTGAAGCCACCCTGGTCTATATAGCAAACTATAGGCCAACCAAGGATATATAACTAAACTCTGTCTCAACAAATAAATAAATGAATAAATTATATAAATAAATGAATAAATTAAATAAATGAATAAATAAATAAATAAAGCCAATCCCAACAGAAGAAATATATGAACCAAATTCTTCTCAGACACGCCAAAGGGACCCACCCCTCCTGACACCTTGGTTATAGACTCCTGGCCTACAGAACAGATTTCTGTCATAAATGCCCCAACATGACACTTTGCCAGAGCAGCACTAGCAGACTAACATGCCATGCTCAGCAGCCCTAGGCTGCATTCTAAGAAGCTGCATAGTCCGCAGTGTTGGGTGAAAGTGTCCCTCATCAAGACTGGAAAACCACTCTGACATCACCAGAGCCCCACTGCCCCTTCCAGTGCCCCAGGGTGCGCAGGAGCTCTGCAGCCTCAACACAGGGCCTCTTTGGGGTCATACCAATGGCTCTACAGCTCTAAAGATCCTTCACACCCCTCAGGTACCTCTGTAGGCATCTCAGGTGTGGGGGGACTCCTTGTGTCTCCTTATTTCAATTTGAGCATAAGTGTTATTTCTATCTGGTTAGGGAAATAACCCAGCAAGGAAACTCCACCCCTACCCTAACACCAGTCCAAACAAATACAAATTTTTCTTCCTTGACCAAATACCCAAAGCATTTTCAGGCAGGGTAGTACATGAATCTCCAGTAGCAGGGAGTGATTCAAAGAGATCCAAATGAAAAAAAAGGGTGGTGGGTAGTAGTAGCTTGGGCTTCCCCTGTCATAGCCCCACATCATTCAAGGATCCCTGCTCTAGGAAGATTCTGCTCACATTTCCCACCTCTGTTCCACACTGAGAGACAGGAGTTCCATTAGAGTTCAAGGGGAAATCTGGACCTTCGGGCAGCACACACAGACCAAGGCAGCAGGGTGAGGGCGGTTTGGGTTTTCCACTGTTTAAGGTTGAAACGTTTCTCTCTTCTTTCGCCTCTAACAAATGTGGTAGCACTCTGAGCTTAGGCAGCCATGTGTTTGGGAAGTGCTGTCACCCCTGGAAAGGAAGCCTGGGCCCAGGTTCTCAACTTCTCATGAGACTTTCATGTGTGTATATCTCTGAGGCCCACATCCACATCAAAGGATTCCAATTCCATGGTGCTGGTGTGGAGCTCCAATTCCAGGAGAAGGGTGGATTATTTCAAAGGGCCATTAGTCCATACTTTATGTTTAAAAAAAAAAAAGTTTTAAAGGTCACTACAGCTCACTACAATGCAAGTCTAGCAAGAACGGGGAGCCTGTGTGCTCTGGATTACCTCTGTACCACACCCTTCTAGAATCCCACATTGGGAATACTAAAGTGACCAGGCCAGAAGCTGAACCACAGCCAGGACCCTGGAAACAGGAAGCATCTCCTTAGAGGTTCTACTCCAGCTTCTTAGTGCTTTACTGATTTGACTTCTGGCAGAAACCCAATTCTAATTAGTTGGTTTGGGTTTTTTTGGGTTTTTTTTCTAGCTAGAGTGCAATAGAGAGCCCACAGCCCAAACTCCAGTTACTTCCAAAGAGAAACAGAACAAAAACTTCACTGTGCTTTGATGCATTTGAAAGAAATGTTATTCTTTAATGTTTGACAAAGTTTAGCTTCTACTGCTCATGACTGCCGATGAGACACCTATCAAAAAAGTGAAGGTGATGAAGGTGAGCTTAAAATCTTTCTATTAAGCCAGATAAGAAGCTAGAAAATAACGCTGCAGTGTTCTTTCACCTTGACCCTGGATGATGTAGGACTTAGTGCAGGACCCTCTGCTGCAGGTAAAAATGCAGTATAGATAATCATCAGTCTACTCAGGGCTTCCTGGGATTAAAACCAGCTGCTGGGCTGATACCAAAACAACCATCAATCACACCTGCCCTCCACTTTATGTTCGCTGTATCTATAATGGCTCAGCAAAGAAATGACTTTTACGTAACTACCTGTCTCTTTAATCATTGTCAGGCTGGCAGCAGTCACCACAATAATCTTGAGAAAGATTCTGGTCTTGATGCGTTCTGACTGCTCCATCCTCCACAGGTTCCCTCATCTCAAACATTTAAAGAACAAATGTGCAACTGCACATCAAACATGGACAGGCATGAGACCGGAAATGGGATTGTAAACTGGATACACAGAAGCAAGAAGGCTGCTCGTATAAATGCAAATATATATCAAGCTTACTACATTCCACTCAGAGGCAAAAACACCAGATGTAAATTCCAGGGATCTCTGGAAAAGGTTATTATTAAGTTTCTCTATGGAATATATTGCTCTCAACAATTCCAACAATACATTGTGAATTTATCCACATGAGATCTTGTTCTTCTTCTTCTTTATAGGGCTGTCTGTGACCAAGCCCAGGGTTCACACGTGCTATAAATATGCATTCTACAACTCACTGGGCTGCCTTACCCCTAGCCTGAAAGGGTCCAAACAGAAACAACTCAATGGGGCAGGCACAATGGGAGACTTTTAAATCAAAAAACAAAATGAAACAAAAACCTAGTGTCCTAGTTAGAGTTACTATTGTGCTGTGATTGAACACTATGACCAAAAGCAACTTGGAGAAGGAGTTTTTACACTTTATCATCACTGTTCATCATCAGAGGAAGTCAGGACAGGAACCCACACAGGGCAGGAACCTGGAGGCAGGAGCTGATACAGAGGCCATGGAGGGCTGCTAATGTCTTGCTTGCTCAGCCAGCTTTGTTGTAGAATCCAGGGGTGACCCTGCCCACAATGAGCTGGGCCTTCTCCCATCAACGTCAATTAAGAAAATGCCCTACTGGTTTGTCTACAGCTCAATCTCATCATCTCCCTCCTCTCCAGTGAATTCCAGTCTCAACTGCTTGGACTTCAGCAAGACAGTTTACACCTCAGAGTTTTGGGTTTGTTTTGTTGGATTTGGTTTATTTTGTTTTGTTTTTTCTTATTTTCAATGTCCTCAAAGGTAGGCAAGAAGAAACAGAGAACATTGGTAAGGTGGACACTGCATTGTTTGATGCATAACAGATTCCAATTAAATGATCATCTGGGGGCCCTCTAACATAGTTTTAATTCAAAACGAGATTAAAAGCAATCTTGATGAAGTATATTCGTGTACTATTTTCCTGACTGTCTTCCTCCCTTGCTGAATTAAAATGTCATAGAACAAAACCAAACCTACTCGCAAAATAACAAAGACTGTATATAAGAGTATTCCAGAGACTCCCGAGGCAATAAATATATAGTATAGGTACCACATAGACACAGCAATATCGCTTACACTATTTCACAGCCCATTCAGCTTTCTACCTGCTTTATGGCTAAGATCCACCTGGTTGTGGCTACCAAATAAGCAATAGTTTATAATAAATTAATTAATTAATAATAAATAAATAAATATGCTACAATAATCTCCTATTAGTGAACAATTGCCAGTAAATGCCTAAATGATTCATTTAAATAGAAAAATTATAAGAGCACTTTTTTAGGTAGAAGCAATGTGTAATGTGTGAGGTGTTTCATTTTGGCTGAAATAGATTCACAGAACTTCCAGAAGGAGTTACCATAACTAACCTATTTTGATATAAAAAGTGCAGTGATAACAGAATGAGTAAGCTTCTGTGAAAAAAATCCTCACCTCTTATTTCAATATTGGTTTGTAGCTTACCTATAGAAACAGCTTATTGTCATGTGTAAGTATACAGCACACTCATGCAATTGTCACCAAAATGATTAGGAGGACTTAAGAAGTTAGGACCCTGGCAGAAAATGGCAGTCCCTACTTATACCCCAACACTTGCCAGACTGAGACAAGAGGATGTCAAGTTTGAGGCTAGCCTGGGCTGCATACTAGAACTTGTCTCAAAAATAATAATAAATAATGCTGGTCAGGGAAGCAGGCAGGCTGACTGCAGAGCCTCACCACTCCCTCTGCTCCTCCAAATCCAACCTCCCAGTCTCTCCCCCAGTACTCCAGCTCTGTAGGTAACACTGGCTGCAGCCTCTCCTTCCCCTCCCCCACCTCGCCCCTCCCCCATCCCTCTCCTGTAGCAGAAAACCTGCTACAGCTCTATGGCTCCCCTCCCCTCCTTTCTGCCTCCTTCTCTGGTGATTCACAGGGATCTTCTCATCCAACTTTCCTCCTCACTCATCATGTAATCCCAGCCTCCAACCCCAGCAGGCATTCCCTGGAAACCCACCAGCCAAGCCTGCCAGAGAAGTAAATAGTCCAGCAAAGCAGATAAGCAAGCTTCAGATTTTCAACTCTCCCTCTGTTCCTCCAAATAGAGTCCCCTGGTCGTCTCTTCCCCAGCTCTGTAGCACGCCTTCTGCTCTGGCTTCTCCTCATTTACTGGTCCCGTTCCCAGAGGACCGAGCAAATTCTGATGGCACACCCTGCTTTCCTCCCTCCTGTGGACCCCCCCACCTCATCCCCACCCACATCCCACACCCCCAACCATTCTCCTCCTTAACTCTCAGCTCCCAATACTCAGCAACACATTTTACCTGGAACCTCCTGGGCCCGTACCCATTAAGATCCCAGAAGAATTCCCGGCTAGGCCATACAACCATCACACCTTCTAATAATCAGAGAAAAAACAGAAGCCAAGGAGCAAAACACTCACCCAACAAAAACAAGACCAAATATCAGTACCTAAAATTGCAATTTTCCCAATCCCAGACACCTACATGCCAGCATAAAAACACAATCAATAACAGCCAGAACTAGAGCCCAACAACCCTACCACAACAGGCCCTGAGTACTTCAACATAGCTGAAGCACAAGAAAAAGACCTTAAAATAGCTTATATGAGTATGATAGAGATCCTTAAAGAGGAAATGAAGAAATCCTTTAAAGAAATCTATAAAAAGACAAATAAATAATGGAAGGAAATGAGTAAAGCAGTTCAAGACCTGAAAGAGGAAATAGAATTTAAAAAAGAAAACTCAAACAGAGAAATCTAGAAATGAAGAATTCAGGAACTCTAATAGGAACTCCAGGGGTAAGCCCTACGAACAGAATAGAAGGGATGGAAGAGAGAATCCAGCATGATAGAAGAAATGGATACTATCATCAAAGAACATGGCACATCAAAAACAAAACAAAAAACCAGACACAAAACCATCCAGGAAATCTGGGACACTGTGAAAAAAACCAGATCTAAGAATAAGCAGAGTAGAGAAGGGAGAAGAAGCTCAGGAAATATTTCAACAAAATCATAGAAGAAAATTATCCTAATATAAACAATGACGTACCTATCAAGATACAGAAAGCATACAGAAAACCATATAGACTGGGCCAGAAAAGAAATTGTCCTCAGCACAAAATAATGAGAATACTAAATTACATAAAAAAAATATGTTAAAAGTTTCAAGAAGGGAAAGACCAAGTAACATAAAAGCAAACCTACTACAATAATACCTGACTTCTCAGTGGACATTCTCAAAGCCAGAAGGGGCTGGATGTATGTCCGGAAGAACCTAAGAGACCACAAGTGCCAGTCCAGACCACTATACTCGGCAAAATTTCTAATCACCATAAGCAGAAAAAATAAAACATTCCATGATTTTTAAAAAAAAAAAAAAAAACAAAAAAACTAGCAGTATCTATCTACAAATTCATCCCTACAGAGGGCACTAGAAAGAAAACTCCAACCTGAGAAGGTTAACAATGCCTAAGAAAACACAGCAGTAAATACTCACATATCAGGAAATCAAAAGAGGACACACACACACACACACACACACACACACACACACACAATAACAACAACTAAATAATAGAAATTAACAAACACTGTCCATTGATATCTCTCAACATCAATGGTCTCAATTCTCTAATAGAAAGGTACAGACTAATAGAAAGGAAGTGAAAACAGGATCCACCCTTCTGCTGCATCCAAGAAACTCCTTAACATCAAAGACAGACATCATCTCAGAAAAAAAAGATGGAAAAAGATACTGGACCTCAGAAGTAAGCTGGTGTAGCCATTTTGATATCTGACAAACTAGACTTTAAACCAAAACTAGTCAGAAGAGATAGGTGAGGACACCACATACTCAAAGAAAAAAAATGCACCAGAGAACATTGGAGGTCTTAACATCTATGCACCAAACACAAGGGCACCCACATTTGTTAAAGAAACACTACTTCAGCTTAAATCTCATGTTGACCCTCACACACTTTCCTGCAGTAATAGACTGTGTCCCTGGAACTGTAAGCCAAGATAAACCCTTTCTCCCTCAGGGGGTGTCTGCCAGTGTCTGAGCACAGCAACAGCAAAGTGCAACCCTTCTCAAATTCCTAAGTATCCCCAAGCAGTCACCCCAGAGTTGGAGTGGCTGATAATGACAGCAGGTTAGGATGAGAAGGCATACCTGAAATCTTCTAGCAGAGCGGGTGAGGAGATGACAGTGTTTGCACTGGGGACCCCAACAAACCACAGCCAGAGATGCAAGTTTCAAAATGGTATGCCAATCGCACCTAGCCTGGTTCTACCTGTTAAAATTGGTAGATTTTCTCAGGCATGTGAACATCTTATCCACAAGATCATGTGCAAAACTAACATGGGCTGATACAAAAGCCTGAAAGCTGTGTTTCTTTTCTCTTTAATCATTGGAAGCTAGTTTTGTCAAGGACTCCAGGAAGAGAAAATGTAATCTTTGACAATTTTCTCTAATGAAATAGTCATGGGTACCAGGGGCTGTTCTAGTCCATATAAGCCACCGATGCTAAAGTAGATTTGATAGAATATCAAATATCAATATCAAAACAGAATTTGATATTGTTCCTGAAAGCCAGGGCTTCAGTACACTTACAATGTTCAGGTAAATTAATCAACAAGTATCCATTTATTTGTGTAGCGTTATAGAACATTCAGGAATAAAGACTAAGATGAGATCATCAACAGCACTGGTTGGATCATAAAGGAAATGCCAGATTCGGAAAAGTCATTGCAGAAATCTTCCTCCCTAAACAGTGGCTCTGCTGCAAAGCCAGAGACTTGTCACCATCACCCTCCAGCCACAGATCAGGGGCTTCCACCCAAGGTCATGTTTCCCGTGTTTACTAATGCATCTTGGGTCAGGCCAGAAACCCCTTCTAATCCATTAGTGTGCACTATTGATCCCAACAAGCCTTCTTTGCTTTCATAAACAAGGCCTCTTAAGTAAAATGCTTGAGACTTCCTAAGCTGTGGTCTCATTCTCCTCAGGGTTAGTCCAGGAGAGCATTAACAATACTGCTAGTGGATCAAATTTAGTTTTAGTTCTCCAGAAGCAGAATCATGCAAGGATCCAGGTGCAAATTGCTCACTTGAAAGGTGTGGGAAATAATAGTGAGAAAAAGCAAGGAGAGGGAGGCAAGGAAGGAAAGATCATCCAACAGGTCAACTGCCAGAGCAATACCGTGAATTCTAGGGGAAAATCTTGAGAAAGGGTGCAAAGCACAGCTTCAGAATTATCTCATTAGAGGATGAGAGCGCTGATGTATTTATATGCCAACCCTAGAGAGCACCTGGACAAAAGCTGCTAGGGAACAGGGTGCATTGGTGCCCCAGGACTGACCTGGCTACAGACAAAGCAGCCTTTGAGGGGCAGCCCTCACACACAAAGATGCAGATGCAGATACTGGCAGCATCCACAACAGCAAAGAGGGAAGGCAGGGATGAGGCAGGGATGATGCTAACATCATCTGCCACAAGCATGCTGAGGTAAATTGGTACTGATCATGACTGTTTGACAGAATCCTTGATACACTAGCTTGCTATGAAAGCATTAGGAAAGAGCAAAAACTTTCAATGAAAAAATAAAAACTGGAGAACATTTACTGTTTATGGAAAACATTTTCAGCCAACGCAAATGCTTAAGATGTTTTTGTATAAATCCTAAAACATCCTTATCTTAAATTTCTGCCCCCTCTTCATTTTTGCTCATTTCTCAATCTGCAATAGTTAAAGCTTTAAAATGTATCATTTGAAATGTGAAAATTAGCTTGATTGATATTGCAACCTATATTGGGGCTTTTGTTTTAGTCAAAATTGTTAGTAGAGATTTATAAGAGGCTAAATTTAGGACATGAAATTTCCTGGCCCTACACTTCTATCCATAACAGAAAGTAATATATCTAACATATTCCCATCACCTCAACAAACACCTCAAGAGTCTGGGAAAGAAGCTTGAGACCCAGTTCTCTTACTCAAGAAACTTAAGATCCCATAAGGTCAGATCACAGGAAGGAGAACTATATACAAGTGTAAAGGCCATAAGAGCAACAGATTGAAGAAAGATCCATCACCTCGCTTTCCCTACTCACTATTTCTCCCCATCTCTAGCTCACATCTAAACCCTTCTCAGGTTTTGGTACTTCCCATTCATGCTTCCTGCTGTGGTGACAAATTTTATATTTAATAAAATCAGCCTGGAATATCAGAGAACAAAATCACCCACACTCAAGCCACGAGGGTCAGAGAGTGGTGACTCATGCCTTTAATCTCATCATTCAAGAGACAGAGACCTTTCTGTGTTTCTGTGAGTTCAAGGCCTACCAGCCAAGCAGTAGTAGAAGCTCACACCTTTCATCCTAACTCATGATGCAGAGTTGCACCTGAAAGTGAAACAACTGAGCAGAGAAGATATTTAAGGCAGAAGAAGGCAGACAGTCAGGCCTTCACTAGGAGAGACCAGACTGGTGGAAGACTCTTGAAGATAGCTTTTATCCTGCTGAGCCTGAGAAGTTATCTGGGTGAGAACTGACTGTGTTGTTTCCTCTCTCTGATATTCCAGTTTTTCCAAAATATCTGGCTCTGAGTTTTCATTAAATACCAACTAGAATTCATGCAATATCCTGTCATGCTATCTCTTAGATGGTGGCAAAGCAGCCCCTTCTACTCATCCATCTTAGCCCAGAAGTCAGCCCCTCACTACCACCTGCCTCAGGACTCTATTAACATCCTCATGGCATTAACCTCCATCAGAAGCATTCTCAGTTACCCTAATCTACATCCTTTCTAGAAGACCCACAAAGATGTCCTTTGCCATCCTTAACACTTACAATCCACCTCTCTATCGGTGTCTGGAACAGGTCTGCTGCAGAGTCAAACCAGTAAGAGGGTGATGCCTGTGTACCAGGAGCTGGTAGACATTAGCCTTTCTCCCCAAGCAAAGGTAGACAGATGCCCTTTGTTCCCATGCAGGAGGGTGGGCCTCGTTTGTCAGAGTGGGTAACAGTGGTTCAGATTTTGATGGCTTCAAACTCCTCACTCAGCCCACTAACAGTACTGTAAAATGGGACTTGGTCTTCCTTTCTTCCTTCCTTTTCTTCCCTCTCTCCTCTCCCTTCAGCAAGGCCTCACTATGTAGCCCAGGCCCGCCATGAACTCTCAACTCAATCCTCTCAAATGTTAAACTCTTGTACCATTATACCCGCCCAAGATAACAAGTGATTTTCAGATAGTAAAAGAGATGGTAAAATCAGCAGAAATAGATGGAAAACTGAAAAGAAACTTAGTGCATCATAGCGTGTTATTCAAATCAATAGAGAAAATATTTTAGGGTTCTATTGCTGTGAAGAGACAGACACCATAATCACAGAAAGAGAAACCTTTAACGGGGCTGGCTTACAATTCAGGGGTTCAATTCATCAGGGTGGAACAT
Source organism: Sigmodon hispidus (assembly GCA_004025045.1). Lineage (NCBI taxonomy): Eukaryota > Metazoa > Chordata > Mammalia > Rodentia > Cricetidae > Sigmodon > Sigmodon hispidus. The sequence continues at coordinate 44,805 of PVIH01008864.1, read as the reverse complement.
GGCAGCATGTAGGCATACATGGTTCTGGAGACTCTAGAGATGTAGCTGACAGTTCTGTATCTTGCAAGCAAGAAGATGTGGTCTGAGTGATACAGTGAGCAAATCTTGAACATATATGAGATGTCAAAGCCCACCCCCCAGGGACACACTTCCTCCAACAAGGGGCTTACCTGCCCCAACAAAGCCATATCTCTCTTGTACCACTCCCTTTGGAAACATTTTCTTTCAAATCACCACAGAAAGCTTAATTTTTTGTTTTGTTTTGGTTTTTGGATTTAGAAGACAGGTTTTCTCTGTGTAACAGCCCTAGCTGTCCTGGAACTTGCTTTATAGACCAGGCTGGCCTGGAACTCAAAGAGATCCACCTGCCTCTGCCTCTCAAGTGCTGGGATTAAAGGTGTGTACCATCACACCTGGCTAAATTTTTATTATGTAACCTAATGTTAACTAATTGGGGAGAGGCATTAACTTGAATGACTAATTTCTATTCTATTCCAAAAGTAAAATATATATATATATGTATACATGTAATATTTATCTGATTGACATTAAAGCCTTTTTCAGTGCACATGTAAAGATGGAATTTATTATATAAAAGAATTGGTAGATTTTTTCTGCACAAACATTTAAAAACTTGTTCATTATTTTTAAAGCAAACCATACAATAGGTTCTAGAATAGCCAAGGGGTTACATGCTATTTATAACAGCAAAATAAAGTTAGGGAAAACATAAATTATAGTATTTCCTTATCACAATTTTATGCAAAACATATGTGAAAACAGAGAGATTGTGTATGTGCATGCATGTATGTTTGTACGTGTGATAATTTCAGGATATAATAAAATTAAACTTAAATATTAAATTTTTACAAGTAAGACTTCAAAGTTAAACGTGATGTTATGTTTTGTAATTTGTAAACATGTACAATGACCAGAAAAAATGACTAAAAAGCAAAAAAATATCTGGAACAGGAGCAAGGGACTGCTGTGTAGGATTGTGAAAGCTTTGAAATTGTCTCTGTACACCTCAGTATTTCTCCCACTTTCAACAAAAGATGGAGTTTATTCCCAGACTCTTTAAAAAATCCTATTTTGTTATTAATAGTTGTAAAATAGAATAAGAACCTAGTGGAAATTTTCTGGTGTTCAGACGTGACCCTTATGCCATCTAGAACTCACTGATACATGTTTTCTTCAGCCTCCTTTCCTCTTTTCTCTAAAGGACTTCAGGCCCTTGTCAGGAAACCTCCCCACAGAGCCCCTGATCAGATGATCAGAGCCTTCATCTCTTCCTGGGCTCTGTTCTTCCATAAGGCACTCACTTATCCCAGTCTAATCAACTATAGACTCTTCAGTTATAAAAGCACGCCCACTGATCATTACCTTGATTCACACACTGACTGTGCATTACAGTGCAAGCTGCTTCACAGAATGAGAGGGTTTCTATGCAGTTCACTTAAGATCCAACGCACTTTAAATAAAGTGACTGAGTGACTCAGATAGAGGAACAGTTAGTGTTAAGAGGGTTCAACTGACTGGAGGGTAAGTATGGTGTCTATGCTTTCCCATGGGAGGTCACTACTCCCTCTGTTAGCACTGGCTTGAAACCCATTCCTAGGGTTTTTAAAATTACTAGTAACAAAAATTCACATTACTGAATATTAATTTAACATCATGGACTACAAATTACATTTAAAAACCTATTGTTTAAAAATAAAAACAACAATATTCTAACAAAGCTTTTAAAAACATGCAAGAGTTACTGTGAGGTTTATTATCTTCGTCCTTTTGCCCTGTTGCCTTACTAAAATCTTAAATATCACCCAGAGAGACAAGGATAAGAAACAGAGCATCTCTATACACTGAGATCAGTAGGGAAGACTCCAGCAGGACCTCTGTGTTCCTCCAACCAATCCTGTCTTATTGAGGTCTGTCAACACCCAGGAGATGCCTTTCCTAAGCACTGTTCTTAAACTTTCCCTTGTGTAGTCTAAGAGGGAACATGGTGGTACACCTAGTCTTTCACTCAAAAGCATTCGTTCTTCCTGTTACTAAACACTCTGCTAGAAAATTCAGAGATGGAAAATTCTCCCTCTCCCTTCCCTCCCCCTCCCCATGCCCCTCCCCCTCCCCCTGTGGATAGTTGTTAGATATTTAATAAATCCTGAAATATCAGAGGCAACACACAGTCAAATCCTAGGCAGACAGCTCAGGAAATTTTTGATCCTTAAATACAAGGATAAAGAGCTGAGAGTCAATCACACACACCTTTAATCCCAGCACGGGGAAAGCCGAGAGTGGAGACCTCCACCCTTAATGCCATAACTCCAGAGACAGAATTTCTTCTGTTTCTGTGAGTTCAAGGCTACACGTCTTTAATCCTAACCTGGATGGAATAGGGTATATAAGGGCTCCTAGAAACCCAGAGAGAACAGAAGCTCCTGGCAGAAACGACCAGGAGCGAGGCTGAGGAAGTTGCAAGACAGCTGGGTGAGAATTGACTGTGGTACCTCCTCTCTCTGAAATTTCAGCCTCCCCCCGCCATATTTGGTTCTGAGTCTCATTTATACAACCCAAATTCGTGCAACTACACCCCCAACCTTCCTCCTTCCCCTCTCTTTTCCTCTTCCTCTCTCTTGAACACAGGGCCTCATATGCACTGAGTCTCCAGCCCAATGTGCTGTTAGTTCTTAAAAGAAAAATAATCCCTGCTAAAAACTTCACATAACTAATAAATATCTCACTTATCAGAATACTTTATGCCTTAGACTGTCTCTGTGTGAAGAATTCAATGTTAAGCTTACACTTAATAAAACCTATATTGTTTGTGCATAAAGGTGGTTTAAATCTGTGGTTGGTGTCACTGTACCTGGACTCCCAGGGTAATTTCCCTTGTCACTCTCAGCAGTGTACTGGTTGAAGGATTAACTACAGCACCACCTATTTAGACAGGAATCTGTCACAGTAAAAAGAAATGTCATGATACCATGTTACATGGGCTTCTATCCCCTTAAATTTGTCAAACTACAGGAGCTAATTTATCTCTGACTTGAATGTTACCAACAGGTAAAACCAATTAGAATGTCTATTCTGGTTTTCAATGTCATACATTAATTGTGCTACAAATTCCACAGAGTACTGTTATATGACAAGTGCTCAAAACATGCAACAGAATATGTAGTATGAAATTTCTGGCCCAGCCTAGTCCTGATGTTCAGACCTGCCTGCAGCCCCACTGCCACACAGCCCCAAATAATGACTGTTCAGCCTATGGCTCAGGCTTATTGCTAGCTAACTCCTGCATCTTTTTTTTTATATGAATTGGTGTTTTGCCTGCTTATGTATAACTGTGTAAGGGTGTCACATCTTGTAATTACAGACAGTTGTCAGCTGCCGTGTAGATGCTGGGAATCGAACTCAGGTCCTCCAGAAGAACAGTCAGTGCTCTTAATCGCTGAGCCATCTCTCCAGCCCCTAGCTCCTGCATCTTAACTCAACCCAATATTAATCTGTTTTGCCATGTGGCTCATAGCTTACCTGTACTTCATTATATCTTGCTTCTTGGGAAGCTAGATCAAATCTCTTGTCAATCTACCCTCCTTCTCCTGTATCTATGCTTGGGTTTCCTTCCTGCTTCTAAGCTACTCTGGCATAGGCCAAAATAATTCCTTTATTATCTAATGGTATTCACAGCAGACACAAAGACATCCCACATCAAGTATACAAGATACTGATAATAGAATCTCTTGTCAAACTAATAGTTGTAAAGCTATCTTTAATGACTGATTGGAGCTAATATAATAATATGGCTGTTTCAAGGACTTTTACAGCAATTGATAACAGTTATAAGGGAAGTGTCATACCTAGTCCATTATGCACCACAAGGAAAGAAAAAGACAACACTTATGAGTTCCAAAGACTTTAATAAATCACCACATAAGTGGGTCACTAACTGATCAGGGCTGCAGGACAAGAACTCTGGAGCCTTGTTTCTCCAGACATCTGTGTGCAGGGACAGAAGAGGGTTACAAGCACAAATATCACAAACATTTGTTGTCAAGTTACAGTTACAATTTTCACCAATCAAGATTTAGAGGTTAGGGGTTTTCTTAAATGTTCCATCATTGTCAACTGAAATACAATACAAGCCTTTCATTCCAACCAATCAGATCCATTTGTTCCTTCTGTGGTTTAGGGAGGAGGTGGGTCAGCCATTGAAAAGTTCTCAGCTCCCCTGGGGCTTGGGAACCTGAACTTTGTTTCACCCTACAGGTAAATTGGAGTACAGTCAAGATGTCAGTTCTCAGATCAAAGTGCTTGTACTTACTCCCTTCAGAAAAAATAGTTTCTTCTAAGTTTGCTCACTGTTGTATTTAATGAATAGTATCAAATCATTTCAGCATATACAATTTCTACCACCTATAACATGGAATTGATACTATTGCTAAATCATTGTAAGAAAGACACATGGTTACTGAAAAATATTTTTAGAAATGAGAGCACAAATTTTTATCTGTTCTTACTCAACAGAGGCCTGAGCAACATAGGTAGACAGAACCTCAAAAGGGTTTGCAATAGAAAACCACCTTCAGTATACCTTTCTTATAGTCACCCTGAGTTCTAAGCTCATTTGTTGAGTATTTACTAAATGACAAAAATGTGCATGCTGCATTTGTTGTCTACCTTGGCTGGGTCTGGCTTGTACTCACAGCTTTTTTACATCTACAAACCACTTACTCCCAAGCTGTGGTGTAAGATGAGAGATCCTGACCTGGTTCCAAAAGAGCATGAGAAAAATCAGAGATTAAGACTTACGGTCCATCCTCCCATCCACAGCACAGGATCTGGGATGGACAGATGTCACTCACGCCCAGTCTAACAGGCCAATCAAAACAAATGCCAGATAGTTTTCTTGAACAACTCTTCTTTGCCATTGTGTTTAAACATAAGAAGACACAAGACCAAATTGTTCCCTTATCAAGCCCCAAATCACAGATGGAGACATGAAACACACTGAGAGACCTTCCAACCCTAGCAGAGCCTCTTCCAAGCTGTGTGAAATGTAGTCCTCTGGATCCACCTTTGTAGGGGCAATACTGTCCCATTTCACAACGAAGGGTCTTTAATAGCCTTACCTCAGTGAGAAGAAACTATCACCAAAACCTACGGCTTCCTTTTATTTCTGTGCCTCTTTTCACTCATTATCTTTGTCTCTTCAATAGTTATAGAGCCAAGTTTGAGTATATACAAGGAAAACATTTATTATCATCAGCTACATAAAAAAGCAAATGTTTCAACATGATTTTCCAAATGATTGTCTTTGGCTATGATGCTGACTGTTATGATCACATCATCTCCATCTCAGGGACGACCTGCTTGACTCTTTTAACAATTCAGAAAAAAAAATCTTAAAAGTTACAAATGGGGGCTGGAGAGATGGCTCAGCGGTTAAGAGCACCGTCTGCTCATCCAGAGGACCCGGGTTCGATTCCCAGCACCCACATGGCAGCTAACAACTGTCTGTAGTTCCAGTTCCAGGCAAACACCAAGACAAATAAATAAAATAAAGGTTTTTAAAAAAAAAAGTTACAAATGTTGTCTAAATCATTAGACACACCATTTGGCTCATCTATCCTTAGATGGCAATTAATTCAATTACTCAATTAGCAGACAATTAATTATTACTTAGAGAGGAAAGCCCTAGATATTTGCTTTACTGGATTGTCCTGACAGCTTGAATGAGCTTCTAAACTGACAAAGTACACAAGGGGTCTTTGTTAAGAAATTGATAATGGTGTTCTTTTTCCAGTGTTTTAAATTACTGGTTCATTTTTACTTCCAAAGCAAGCTTTCTTCATAAATTCCTTAATATTAGGCAAGGTATTTTAATATCTCCTATGTAAGTTTTTGATTAAAACATTCTAAAATGTTAAATATTTTACTTTGGAAATAGTGTCACTGGGATAAAGATGAGATCTAAATTAAATGTTAGATTAAGAATTTATGTCAGGCCTGGTAGTGCATATTGTTAACCCTAGTAATTGGGAGGCTGAGGCTAGTAGATCTCTGTGAGTTCAAGACCACTCTGGTCAACAGAGAGAGTACCAGGACAGCCAGGGATACACAGTGAAACGCTATCTCAAAAAAAATCTATAATAAAATGTCAAACACGTCTGCAGAAGTCTTAATTTAACATGCTTTTCCCCCTCCTTATTTATTTAACCTTGTTAGGAACAGCACTCGTGGTGGGAAGAGGAAGAAAGAAAACTGATATATTTTAAGAGCTTCTGTTTCAGGCATAGAGTCTGTGGTACATTGTAAATACCAACAATTTGCTGCTCTGTCTACTTCACCCCTTAAATCTGAACTGAACTGTGGCTTCTCGGTAAGTGATGGGTACCTTAAGGAGGCCCTAAGGGGTTCTCAGAGCTGCTGTGGGAGCTGTGAATCCTTCACTATCCCAACTTGCTCCGCTTCAAGTTTTAACACCACAAAACCAGCACGCAGAGCAATAGATCTGAATGGTGGTCTCTTGTCTTACATATGAACTGGGACTTCAGCTAGGATCTCTTTGCAATAATCTTACTATTCCCAGCCAATGAGTTCCATTTCCTTTTGACCTTATGATCTGCTCTACACCAAGTTTTATATCAATTGAAAATTGCTTCATTACCCCAAAATATAATATGCCCTCACAGAAACAGAAGCTCACTGAAGAGCCAGCCCATAGGATCACTTCCCATCCTAGGATGTGTATTGAAAAGCCCTATGAAGCAGGACCCAAATAGCTGCTGGTTTCCAACTATTTCCATGACTAGATGACTAAGAGATGTCCTCAGTCAGGGACGATTTTAGCTTCCTGGTTTTCAGGATCTCTTACTCCAAGCCAGATTCTTCAGGGCTTTTCTCCCACAAGCCCTCCTCACTATTTTGTAGTTTTCCTTCATTTCCCAGCATCCCATCTCCTCCAGTCTTGTCTATTTATATCAAGTCCCTTCAATGTATCCAAAGGTGCCTACCAGAATAAGCACAAATTGACATCAGATTTTCATTTCTAATTAATACTTCTGTATCCAGTTGTATCCATCACGGGACCCTGGTTCTCTCAACAACCTTCACTAGATCTGGTGAATCATTACTACAAGGAATCCAGATTTCTCCTCTCTTAACATTTATGTAGGCTGTTAGCAAGAAATTCCTGGCTTTTCAACCCCCTAACTAATCCAGTCAGGTGACCATTTGTTTCACAGCTCAGTCTCAAGGTCAAGAGCTACAATAGTTTATTCAAAGTACCTATCAGAGAATAAACCTAGGTAAGATTTTACCTTGGGAGAAAAAAAAAAGTAAGTCACCATGAGAAATGGCTGACATTCTCTGCAGGAGTTAGTGGGGGCAGGGGGTGGGGACACATGTGTGTCATCCTGATGTTGCAGACAGAGTGCATGAAGGGACAGGATGCTGACTTCAGTTTAATACTGTTGATCTGGGTAACAATTTTTTGGTTTTTAGTTGTAAAATTCTAGGAAATCTGCAATCAAGGTGATCTTAAAAAGAGAAAATGTTCAATTCTCAACAGTTTTAAGTATGGGAATTATAAACATGTGATCAAAGTTGTAACACTTTCAGAAAGCCTCATCAAAATTCATTTAAAAAACTAATTTTATAAAGAGCAAAACAAAAAATACTGGAGGATAATTTAGTTAATAAAGAATAACTCACAAGTACTGCAACTATTAGGAAAATGATAGATACTCTCATCTGCACTGCATGCTGGTTAGAGACACTTGCTGAGAAAGTGGTGGTGTGTCCTTTGATGTGGTGTTTATATCTCCTATGCCACAGAAATGGAGACAGCTGCAGTTCTTAAACTTTCATGAAAAGTAGTCCAGATTCAAATTTTAATAAAATTCCAAATGATTATCCCTTTACAAAATGAAACATAGTAGATTGTTTGGCTGCTAACCAAAACTTATTTTTATGTAATTTGTAACTGCATAGACACAATAAGTAAAAACTGCTTTAAAAAAAAAAAATGCTCTTATGGTTTTCAAGTTTTTCTCCTGCACATGCAGCTGCTGATGGGTTGTTTTACAAGATGTTTACAAAACTGTAACTTCAATAGTAGTCTTATAAAAGAGGCTTATACAACAACACTGAAGTAGCAGCAAATTAAGCAGCATAAATCTAAGGATCTGTGAGGCTGAGGAGATTCAGCAGTGTCACTCTGACCAATGGTACAGGGGTAGGGGGGGCAGGGTAGAACTCTAATCTGTCCATGAACTCAGAGAGGCTGTAAATAAAATGTGCATGTGTGTTTTCACTAAGACTGATATAGTAGGAAGCATAGATAAACAAATCACAATCATCTGGTTTGATATTAAAAGTCTAGTTCAAAGTTACTTAGAAGGTAAATTTAATCGGTGGGAGAAAGTTTGCTGGTAACCTTTGCCATAGAAGTGGCTAAAATTCTATTTTAGGTCAAAATGAGGCAACCAAATTTAAACAGATGCCCTTCCTGAGTAGCATTCAGAAGGAGCATTTACTGGGAGGCATCTGAAGAACTGTTTGGGCAGCAGAGGTTAACCAGGGCATTCATCATGCAATGGATCAACAGCACCAGGGCTGAGAATTTAGCCACTGTGTTGGTATTCAGCTGTTCAAATCAGGATTCAGGTGGAGCAAGACGTGCCCTCTTATAGAAGCCAAAGACAAAATAGATACTCCCCCCATGTGAAGTAACTTAGGGCTCGGGAAGGCCATCAAGTGGGCATCATGTTAGGCAATGAGTCAAGTTAGAGAGGGGTCTAAGTCAGTAAGTTCTTGGCATCAGAGAGACATGTCGAGAAATTTGGGGAGATGGCTTAGTGTGTAAAGTATTTATGCTCAAGCATGGAAACCTGAGTTAAATCTCCAGCACACATTTTTAGAAAGCCAGGCATGGCAGTGCTCAGCAGGAATTACAGTCCTGAGAAACAGAGACCAGAAGATCCCTCAGGCTTGCCAGTCAGCCAGTCTATTCAAACTGAAGGACCCTGGGTTCTAGGACCTGACCCGGGCATTCAGTTCAGGTATTCAGCAGAGCACCCCCCATGAGAACAAGGAACTAAAAGTCTAAAAGTCTGTCCCAGGAAACAGAGTGACCCAGCCCAGATAGCCGTAATCAACTCAGATAGGACATAAGAGTCGAACCTGTGATTAAAATACCAGAAGTTCCAAGCAGAACAGCTGCAACCAACACCCAGTTGTAAAAGCCCCCTTAAGGCAACCCCATGACTATTGTGAGCAACCTTATGACTTTAAAGTATGACCTTTAAAGTGAGCATGTATTGCCTGAGTTGCTATGGTGATTTTATGGTCTTAGCCTTTAAAAGAGATATGAGATTGTTAATCCTTGCTACTCCCTTGCTCCCGAGGCAGGGAGGCAGCCTGCCTGTACAGACAAAATAAATCCTCTTGCTTTTTGCATCAACTGGGCCTGGAGTCTGGGTTCTTGGGGTCCCCCTTCCCGAGGATAGTACCCTGAGTCTGGGATCTATCAAAACCAGTGAGCTTCAGGGTCAGTGAGATGTATCTCAAATGATAAGGTGAGAAGTGGCTAAAGAAGACATCTGGACCAGCCACCACATGCACATGTGCATGTACACACACACACACACAGAGAGAGAGAGAGAGAGAGAGAGAGAGAGAGAGAGAGAGATACACAACAACACAAACACGCAAAAGGAAGATATGGCCACGAGTGAACTAAAACCTGGCTATAGAGAAATTAGAAGTGAAATGGCATTCTAAGTGATCGGGCCAGGATCACCGAGCTCCCAGGTGTGATGAAAGGCAAACATACAGAAGTTTGATGACAAGGGGAAAGGGTGGTCTGTCATCAGAACCAGGAACGGACAGAGCAAAACCAAGGGCTGCTAGGCTTAAACAACAGACTGGGAAACACGGGCAAAGAAACGGTCATGCTGCCCCAGTCCAGGGCTGTTTTCCCTCAAATTACAGGAGAAAATCAGTTTACTGACTGAATAGTCATGATCTTCAAGTCACTCTCTCCCAGAATCTTAATGGAAGATGGCTTCCACTAACATAGAGATATTTATCCTGATGAGCAACCAATTCATGTGTCCAAAAGTATATTTTCAACATCACAGGGCAGGCTACAGAAACTCTGTCTTTATTCTTTATCTTAAACACAAGCTTCAGAATATTTAGCACAAGTTCTAAAACCAAAAGGCCAAAGAAGAGGAGGGAAGGGGTGGCATTTTAGCACCCAGAAGAGAGAGACAGCGTCCAAGCAGTGGGGGGGGGGGGGCGCTCTGCCATAACTCAGGGAGTTAATGCAAGGGATGTTAGCTCTTTAGATAATACAGTAGGTGGCTGCTCTCCTCTCTTTAGGATTCTCAAAATTCAAACAGACAATAACAACAAAACAGAATTCTCTTCTCCACACTTTAAAAAAGGACAGTGTACAAGGGTAGTTCTTATAGACATGTTTTTACATCATATGTGTTTTATTTTATATGCTACTATAAATTACAAACTCCAGAAACCTTTATTACTGTGTAATATACCTTTCCAAGTATTATAATGCCTAATAAAGGCTAATTAAAAAGCTTTTCCCTACCAACACAGAGAACCACAAAAGGACTATGAGCAGGGACTAGAGGGATTTTTAGAGGGCTCAGTCCCAAAGGGGATGTCTTCCTGAAATACCTCCCCTCAGACTTCAGGGAGCTATGCATAAGGAGAGGCAGAAAAAACTGTATGAGCCAGAGGAGACAGATGACATCGGGGAAACAGTATCAGACAACAGACTATATTTTGAAGATGAGCACCGAAGCCTAAAGCCTAAAGCTTCTCCTGAGGTTAGTAAATAGCTTTTGGTTCTGGAAGGACAAACTAACTAACTAACTAACTAACCAACCAACTAACTAAATTAGTACTGAGTACTTCAAGAAGAGGGCAAATAAAGAGTGAGGTTTAGAAAACAGAGAAAGGAGAGCAGCATCTCAGGTGAGGGAGACTGGGAAACACGGGCAAAGACACAGTAGGAGTGATGCACATGTGAACTCAGAGACTGAGCAACAGGCCCAGGGCCTGCACAGGCTCAAGCCAGAAGTGGTCTAGGCACTGTGAGCAGGAAGTGGACATGAACTTCCCTCCCTAACCAGGAAGCGATCTGCAACTGACACTTGCTTGGAAAGAAAACATTAGTTTTCTCCAACAGAGTGTGACTAGGTACCACACTTAAGGACAGGCCCTGTGCCCAGAAGAAGATGCCAACCTGAAATGAACTCAATGGTATTTTTGTAAATTTTTGTCTCACATTGCTTTGTTTGGACATGATTTTGTCTTATTGGTCTTTTGCTCATATATTATAATTTCTGATTTTGTGTTTTTGTGATGTGTGTGTGTTTCTTGTCTTTTCTCTTTGTTTTCTTTTTCTATTCTGTTTTATTTGTTTTCTTTCTAAAGAGAGAGAAGGGTGTGGAATTGGGGGTGGGGATGGGGAGGTGGGAAGGGTTGGGAGTAGTCTGGGGAAGACAAACCAGGACCAGAGTATATTGTATGGAGACAAAGTTTTCTAAAGCAGAAAGTGATCGGTTCCCTTCCTCTAGGGAATGCAGAAGTGAGGTGTAGGCTGGGTGTTAGCTTGAGAACAGCTCATTTTGAGCATACTTCTACTCCACTTGGGAGAAAGGACAGAGTTCATTTCTACCCATCTCACTGCTCATCATGCCTACAGTGGGACCCCTCCCATCTCATGTCTGTCTAGAGCTTTCCTCTTCAACAAGGATTTCTGGTACAGCTACTTTGTGCCAGGAACTGTACTGGAGATTAAGGAGGCTGCGCTGGGCTGAGAAGAGGACCAGTTCCCCTGGGACCCCAGAGCTTCACAGTGAGGGGTATGCACAAAAGTCACCAATGGAGGTGCTAAAATTCAGATTCTAGGCCAATTGGGTCCCCAGCACTTATGCATCACTGTGCTATTGGTGGTCTTGTGCAGCACTTCCCAGGAAACTGGTCCAGACAGAGCTCCCTGCAAATAGTCTATGAATCTATGTTGCAGCTGATCCTCTGGTACCAAGCACACAGTTGGTACATCAACATGTATTAAATGGCCCTCTGCACTCTGAACAGACTTTATAGGTTAGGAGGAAGCCGGGCACAAAAGGGCATCTGAAAGATTCAGAAAAAGCAGACAAAGTAAGGGAATGCAAAGTCACCCAGAGATACACACCTGTTGGCTATCATCTCTTGAGACAGAGATAACTCCACTGCTTCACCTGCAAGATTCCAACTGCACCAGCCACCCGTCATCAGGGGTAAATATCACCAGGAAAGTGAAGCATAGTGAAATTAAAATCTACTGTAGGGTGGCATGAGTTTATTTAAAAATTAAACACAGGATGATTATAGTGTTCAGCAATTCTACTTTCCAGCGTACATTCATAGAACTGAAAGACAGGGCTCAGATATTTGTAGATCCATTTTACATCAGCGTTGTTCACAATTCTCAAAAGGAAGAAGCTATGAAAGTCCAGCATCCGGTGGACAAATAAATGTGGCATATATATAATGAAATGCTATATAGCTTCAAAAAAGAAGGCAACTCTGATATTTGCAACAAAAAGGACAACGCCTGAAGAAATTATGCTAGAGAAATATGGTGGCTGTAGAAGGACAAACATAGTATGATTCCATTTACATGACTAGGTAATTCCATCTATAAAGTCATCAAATTCATAGCAGAAAATAGTCATGGCTGCCAGGCACTGGGGAGAGTGAACAATGGGGAAATAGTGTTTGGTGGGTATAATGTTTTCAGAGGTGGGTGGTGAGGATGTTTGCAGTAGGGGATGGATGTCACACCTCAGAATTGTACACTTACAGGTGATTACATGTTCCATTTTATGTTCTATATTGTTACCATACAAAATAAAGATACAATCATACACACACACACACACACACACACACACACACACACACACACACACATACACCTAAAGCAGTGGCAGGGAATTCAAGTCCATCTGTGCTACTGATACCCTCAGACCCCAAACAACAGAAATTTTAAGAAAAGTTTGTTGCCAAAGCTCCACCCACCCACAGCCACCTCAGAATCTGACTGTTAATGGGCAGCCTCTGTCCCAACAAACAACAAAGCATAATCCACCAGCACCAACTTTTTCAATGCAAGAAGTCGTGAGATGAGAATTCTGAAATGAAAGTGGTGTTAAAGGGTCAGTGTGGACTGCCATGGCCTCCACGAATGTACAAAGAAATCTAAATGAACAGTCAGAACACATGCTTCCTAGCATATTATAATCTCGACATCCCATGCCGGTTCTGTAGCCCTTTTTAGAGAGCATAGGAAACAATTAACAGTTATACAAGTGATGAAATAATGTATGACCCGATGACAGTCTAGAGCTGAGTTGACACTCTCCAGTTGATGTGACAGAGTACGGTGGGCATGGGGTGGTGCCCTCTCGTGCCCTCTCCCTGTCCTCCCCCCTGCACACCACAGCTGGGCAGCCCAGCTTGCCAGGAACTGAGATACACACAGCCCTGAGTGACAAATGCCCTCATTCCACACACTGCCATACTCCTCCTACCTCCAACTGTCACAGCCAAGTACATCAGAAGCATGGCTGGTGTTCCTTTCATTTCCACATTCGATGCAGCTTTGAAATACACGGTCAAATGCCGACATCCCTGCACATCTAGAGAAGGAGTTTTCTGGAAAGTGTCTTGCTCACCTTTTTCTACCAATGGCAGTTTTGAGTGTCAGGCCAGGCACCTCATCCTGCTCTAAACCAGAGCTTAACAATAGCCTAAGGAGTTGGGTGGGTGTGCTCAAGGGAACAGAGCTGGGGCCAACTCTACTTCACTTGCAGGGACAGAAAGGTCCTTGAACTTCATCCTCCTGGTCTCCTGTTCCATGCTGACTTTTGCCTCAGGACCTTCAGGTACGCGAGGACAGAAGGCAGAGTTAAGGACACTTCTCTTCTTCTGCCTCCTCTGCATCCCACTTGCCCCAATCTTGTCTCTTCTTTCTCCTTTCTCTTGGATCCACATTTCAGGAAACACTGGAGACATCTTTTTTAATTACCTGAACTACAGGAGATTTCTCCCAGACCAGTGTCTTAGCTGGGATTTCTCTTGCTGTGATAGACACAATGACCAAAAGCAACTTGGAGAGAAGAGAGTCTATTTGTGCTTACAACTCTAAAGTCATACTCAGTTGCTGAAGGAACTCAAGGCAGGAACTCAAGGCAGGAACTGGAGCAGAAGCCATGTCATGTAGGAATGCTGCTTACTGGCTTACCGCCCACAGTTTGATATGGGAACTAACCAGGAGACCCATGACTGGACAATGAGCAGAGAATGAGATTCTGTGGGACTGACACACATGTGAACTCAGAGCCTGAGCAGCAGGCCCAGGGCCTGCACAGGCTCAAGCCAGATGTGGTCCAGGCACTGTGAGGAGGAGGTGAACATAAACTTCCCTCCCTAACCAGGAAGCAATCTGCAACTGACACTTGCTTGGAAAGAAAACATTAGTCTCACTAGGTACCACACTTAAGGGCAGGCCCTGTGCCCAGAAGACGATGCCACCATAAAATGGGTGAAATTAATTCAGTGGTATTTTTGTCTCATGTGGCTTTTTTTGGACTTTTTTTTTTTTTTTTTTTTTTTGTCTTCCTGGCCTTTAGTTCTTATAGTATGTGTTAGCATTTCTGATTTTTTTATTTTTGTGGGTTTGGTATGTGTGTGTTTCTTGTTTATTCTTGAGGTTTTTTTCCCCCTATTCTGGTTTGTTTGTTTCCTTTCTAAAGAGAGAGAGAAAGTGGAGTTGGCTAGGTTGAGAGGTAGGAAGGATCTCAGAGAAGATCTCTGGAAAAGGGTAAACATTTATCAGATTACTGTATTAAAATTTTATTTTCAATAAGTATTCATAATTATATTTAAGTTATTCATACAGTTAAATTCATTTTTTTCATTGTATAGCTCTCTGAGTTTTGACAAATGAATAGACCCATGTAACTACAAAAGCATAAAGAAAATTCCCATTATTAGAAAAGACTTTAACCTCTGACATTTCCTGGGTTTTCCGCCTTATTACATCACCCTTCTTAGAAAGCACAGAAATTAAATTTAACACTAAGTAGACATTTGTATCTGTCAGGCTGCTTTCTTATACACCCCAGGGCTTGCCCAAGGATGTTACCTGTCTATGGATGGTACAGCCCATATTAGCTACCAATTTTTAAAAGATTTTATTTATTATATTTACAGTGTTCTACAAGTATGTCAGAAGCAGACACCAGATCTCATTATAGATGGTTGTGAGCCACCATGTGGTTGCTGGGAATTGGACTCAGGCCCTCTGGAAGAGCAGCCAGAGCTCTTAACCTCTGAGCCACCTCTCAAGCCCCAACCACCAATTTTAAAAATGCCTTCAGGCCAATCTATGGCAGCATCTTCCTAATTGTGGCTCCTTCTTCTAGTAACTCCATGTTGTATCACAGTGGCCAGGACGGGCACTAACAGTGAAATAGAGACTCAGGTACCACACCTTCCCAACAATTCTCAGATCATCAATAGCCTATCACAACATCACTCTTGTTCCAACAGCAAGACAAGGAATACGTTTATCATGTACACAAATGCTCAGCAGCCGCTTCATTACCACAAGCATCTCTAATGAATTTTTATTCATTTCTTTCTGCATATTTCTTTATAAAAATCACTAAGTCTCCAGAAATATTTTTCTACAATAACAACAAAAAATGTTCTACAAGCACACAAGAGGCTCTAGATGCAATGTCCAGCACTAAAAGAAAAAAATGGTTTGTTTTATGCAGAAGGTGAGGTGGTTTTACAGTCTTAGAAAAGAAAGTACAGGGCTAATCTCTCACTTTAGTTCCTCAAGGATGTGAATTAAACTGATTTTTAAAAAAAAAAAAAATGGATGGACTAGCAAGAGGAGGAATTGTTTAGTATTTACACATACAATACACAGATGACCAGGAACTGGGGGAAGGGGTTGGAATTTGGAATTTATATGCTGAAATTTGTAGGAAAAAGAAAAAGATGGGCGGGAAAAGGTAGTTTGTATTCAGGAAAATGCAGGTCCATGCTTCCATAGTCAGAGGTCCTGCAGGAGCACCCAAGACAACCTGAATGTTCCCTCCAGTGACAAGCCACTCTCATACTAATGATCTCCTCTGGGAGACAGTCCCTAGGTAGATGCTTCGGTATTCTGCTGAATTGATTCAATGCTCACCCCAAACTTGCAGAAAGAGGCTTGTACAATCTATTTTTCTTTAGACTTTCTTGATTTTCTTAGAACTTCTTCATTTCATTTCTAGCTCAATCCATTCATAAAATATTTTTTAATAGTCAGAGTTTATTTTAAAATGCCACTCCTCTACTTTTATAATTCTCCAGATGACTTGTTTTATGGCTGAACTGCCTTTGTGATTTAAAAAAAAAAAAGGCACTGCCAGTATGTCTTTAAATTTCCATTATTTATCTTAACTGGACATCTCAAAATTAATTTGTTTTTATAGATTAAGGTTAGAGCAAAGACTAAGAAAGACCTAAAAGCACCATCGTTTCTATTATTGTCTTGTGATTTAAAAACCCTGCATGACAACATGTAGAGTGCACTGCACATCACAGACTCCCTGAATCACCTAGAGACTAAAGGAGGCAGGCTAGGAGCAAAGTGACTGTGACCTTGGAAACCGAATCTCACATGCCCTTTAATTCCCTCAATACCAACTCTCCACCATCCTCATTAGTCAGCACCTAGGACATAAAATCTGCCTCGTGAAATTCATCAGCAGACACAGGGCTCTGTGAGCACACAGGTGAGCTGTAGTTAAGAAAAGGAACTTTCCATGTCTTCATTTTCCTAGGAACTCTCCTCCCAGTGGCCTCTGTTTCTCCTGTAAAGAACTGGCTACAGAAGCTGGTGCTTTCTTGCCTTGGGCCAAACTAATCTCCAGGCAGCCAGGCAGGATCTCTGGCTGATTTGATTGTCTCTCTTGTTCAGAAAAACAACAACTCAACTCTCCCAAAGCCTTCCAGTGTGCTCAGTCTTTTCAGTATCCACGTCAGCAGCGTCTGCCTTGGATCTTCACGAAGTTTTTAGTTTATACTTGACTTTTGCTTGTTCACAATATTTCCTCACAGCAATCCACTTAGATCCATAGAATGATCAGTGACAGCCCACTTTCATCAAAGAGGCTTCCTACTGACCCTTCTCTCCAGGAAAAAAGAAAGTACACATATAAATCAACAAGAAAAACTCTCAGAAGAACTCGATGAATAAACTGTATTTGTCCTTGTGCAAGAGCCCATTTTAAATCCTCAAGTATGCCTGTTCTATTAGGTAAATTAGATTTCCACATTTTCTTTTACCTTTTTTTTCTTCTAGAAATCCTTGTTTCTTTCTGGCTATTCAACACAGGCAGAATGCTCAGGTCAGAGCTGAGCTGTTAACACAAGCCAACCAGCCAGGCCCCTGCTCCAGCCAGGCCCCTGCTCCAGGAATCTGCAAGTATCAAGCCCAGGGTTTTGTCTTTCACTAACACAGTTCAGCACATCTGTTCCCAAGGTGCTACCGCATACCTTTGAGTTCATTCATTTGTATACTTTAGTTAAAATCCACAGTGTTCTATAGTGTATATTCCAAACAGTCTGGTCAACATTAACACATTAGCAGTCTGATTAGAGTTTCATTTGACTTAGCTCTCATTACAGATTAGGATGGAAAAAAAAAATCACAAATTGCACAGCTGGACTCTGTGACTCAAGCTACCTAGCAACTGTCAAAATACAACCCAAACCACAAAGGTATTTGAAGCTATGCATGAAAACTTATGCTAAGGGAAACACTGCCAACCTTTCCCCTGTCGGCATGCTGTTTCAGCACAAACACAACTGGGAGGCAAAGTGCTCCAATGGCCTAAAGGGTTTCCATATTCTCCCTTGATTTATGTAAATATGATATAAATGAAGAGGGTCATAGCATTAAATAAGCAAGCCTTAGCATGGGGTGGGGGGTGTTCTTGATCCCTGCTTTTAGAACTGTCACTATCAATAAGGGTGTGTCTGCATTACTCTTCTACAGCAAACTGCTCTTTCTTGTTTATTGAAGCTCATGTATTACAAGCTGGAAAGAAAGGTCAGCCAGTTAAGTGCTTTCTACTTAAGCATGAAGACCTAAGTTGGAGTACAAGAACCTACCCAGGAAACTGGGTGTGGTGGTGCACACTTGTTATCCCAGAAGCAGTCACAGTTGAACCCCTAAAACTGCTGGCCAACCAACCTAGCCAAATCAAAGAGCCCAGCTGCAGTAAGAAACACTGTCTCAAAAAGACAAGAGGTCTGCTCCAGAGGAGTGACACATCAGATTGACAGCTTTGCATGCATGCACACATACAGAAGTGCAACACACAAACACACACACACACAAACTCAAACGTATTTCAGAGTCGGCTTGAAAAAAAAAAGTAAGTTGCAGAGCATTTGTCGGGTGCAATGCAGGCAAGCTACTGCTCAGTTCCTGGCTTCCACTGTCTGGAAAACTCACTAGAAACTGCAGCAGTCAGGTCTGGGGTTATTATTTATTATATACTCTTTTACATGTTTAACTTTTTTCCAATTCACTTGTTTTCATAACAGGCATCAAGAAATAAACGGACCTGAAGGCTGACCAGGTTTAACAATGAGATCATCCCCTTGGACCCATGAATGGAAACATATTTACACCGGAATCTGCAGACAATCCCAGACTCTATGGTAATCGTAGACCCCCACCCCCACCTACTCAGAACGTGCTGGCTGTATTTAAGAAATACAGCTTTTCTCACTTAGACTACTGAGAAAATAAACTGGAGTTCTATTTTGAGAATTCAAAGTACATACCATTCATGCAAAGCGAAGCACACACACTTGCTCAATGGCCCTACCCCATACCTCATACTTGTAATATGTGGAGAAGAAACCCTTTGTCTCCCATCAATAATAGAGCTGCACGACTTGTCAGGTCCCTCCCAAGGGACAGGCCCCACATTCATCATCGATATGTTAAGTCCATAAAACGATTGAGGCTCCATTATCTACACAGCTCTGCCTATCATCATTTACTATCAATCCTCTGTGTGGTTCTTTTTCTTTCTTACCTCTTATCCTAAATATATACTCCCCTTACCTATGTCAAGTTAAATACATAACAATCATATTTACATTGCTGTGTCCTCTTCAATCACATTGTATGTGATAAAGTGTTATTCTTTCAATCACTCTGAATTTTTTTCTTTGCTGGATCTACTATTAGGACTCCATCGATCTCATATATACAGCTCAAGAGATGAGTGTCTGGTGAATTCTTGACAAAGTCTTTCCAAACGTAAATGAATTTCTCCTCAGAATGCTTCCTATGTTTCAGCACAAGCTCTCCTGATACAGGGCAGTGTGCACCGCACACCTGCATACTCATCTAGCCTTGCTCATCCTGCATCCCTGCAGTTCTGTGAGCTTTGCCCTACTTTATCACTTCCTCCTGGGTCTCCTCCCTCACTGCTGTGGTTTCTGCTGCTTCAGTCTTGATCTCTGTGTATCTAAGCTCCATCTCTGTACTTCACATCTAAGTGACATAAAATAATACTCTTCTTTCAGTATCTAACTTTTAATTTATCGTAATGTCCTCCAGCTCCAGCCACACTATGGAGAATAGCAGGGCCTTAAGGCTGGATAGCATTTAATTGTAGTGTTAAATAAGCAAATGTTAGCTGTTTTGACAGAAAAGACATAATAATCTACAGGATGCCAAAGGTGTTCATATATCCCACATCGTTCCACAGATGGCCCAGCAGGTAAGAGCACGTGTGACTCTTCCGGAGGATCTGAATCTAGTTCCCAGCACCCACATCAGGCCACTCACAATCTGTGACTTCAGCTCCAGAATTTTTGACATCTTCTGGCCTCCTCAGACACCCACACACATAGCACACACCCATACAGATATGCACACACACACTAAAATTTTAAGTAAATCATATATATATTCTACCATAACCATCATTTATCAATCTAAAATATACAAAATAAATTTTATTTTTAAAAATATACTCTCATGGGGATTTGCCTACTGAGTATCTGAATATTCTGACCAAAAAATAAATAAATAAATAAAAGCAGTGTTTACTTCTTTCTACCAGAAGTTGTTCCTTGTCTGGCTATTTCTTCCTCTGCACAGTCCCTGAAATATAATCAGTCTCCATAATTGTAATGAGCACCATATAAATCATTTACAATCTCTAGCTGTGATTGTTTCCTCTTATTAACTTGTCTTTTATTTTTCACTTTTGACAATTACCACAACAACAACAACAAATATAGGTAGGCAATCCTTCAAATTGCTAAGACAATACACTGCATTTCTATCCAAAGTCAAAAATCTGAGCAAAAAGTATACATATAACTTATTAATAACTTATCTCAGATCCCGGACTTGACATAGCTTCCCACAAAGTCCCTTCTCCACATCCTTTCCTATTCTCGCCTTTCTTTCAGAACAACTATTTTCAGCAAATGTTCCTACTCTGCTAACTTTCCCAGTCTGTGAACTCGGATTTTACTTGGTCTTGAATATGCTGGGAAGGCAACCTCTTGATTTAAAAAATAAAAAGATAAGTTATTGTGTGTGTGTGTGTGTGTGTGTGTGTGTGTGCGTGCGCGCGCGCGCACATATCAAAGGAAAACTTTCAGGAGTCAGTTCTCACCTTCCACCATGTGGGTCCCAGGGTCAAGCTCAGGTAGGCTCCACACCTCCCTCCCTGGTTGATCTGACCATGCCTCTTATGATTGGCAGTGTTCAAAATGTGGAGGGCGAATGAGAAAGTACATGCACAGAGTGTACTAGAATGTTCAAGAAGTCTGTAGGTAGCTCTGACAATACATGTACCTCCAATTCTCTAGTTTACATTTGAGAAATAAGTCCCTTTTCTGACAAACTTTAAACAGTGAAGCTCCACAGAACCAGCTTGGCTGGAGATAGGTAGAAAACAACTATCTGGAGTAATTAAAATGTAAAAGACAAAACTCCAATAATATTTATGTAAAGAAAATGCACATTCTGAAAACGTCCACAAGCACTGTATCAGGAGCCTATTGACAGTACAAGTCAAAACCCTGGGAAAATGCTGAGCACATCCTCCTTCCCTGTTCCTCTAGACCAAGGAACACAGCTTTTCTCTTTTCGCTCCCTCCTCCTCCTCAGCCTCGCTTCCATCCTTCTATACAACATACTTTTTACACTTACTTCTCTTCTCATACTTGCAACATCTAGCTCAACATTCCTGTCTCCTCAGCCCACTTAGGAATACAGCCCTGCAAGCTTTCCACCCCTCCCTCCCTCCCTCCCCAGTCACGCACTCTAAGCATGAACATTCAGAGCACTATTTATTAACTACTTATTAAACTTGTTGTTGTCCCAAATGAATTATATGCTCCCCCCTCAAATATAGAATTAAAAGCTTTTGTGTCATTTCCTCTATATTTGTTTTATTTAATCTTATGAATGTTCTAGAAACATTGACTCAGACCTGAAATCACAGCAGTAAGATTTAACAGCTTGTTAATAATCCACTACTGCAAGCCTATATACATACTACCTCCATATGGTACCACAATATTTAATATTTGCTTAAGTAGAATGATTAATATGTTTGCTAAGGTCTGGGTGCAGTATGAGCGCTCCCTGAAGGGCCATATGCAAAGGCCTAGTTTCCAGGATAATGGTACTGACAAGTATCAAGAACCTTAAATAGTAGAGCCTTATTAGTAAATAATGGACAGCCTTGAGGTCACTGATGGTGTGCCTGTAAAAGGGACTTCAGGCCCCCTTCAAGCAGCCCCATTCTCATATAGCTGCTGATGTGTTTTGCCTTCATATGTGGTTCTATAGTGAGCCACCCTCACAAGAAGTCAAAATTAATGGAGTCACCCAATCTCCAGAACAATGAGCCAAAATAAACTTCTTTTTACTTCATAAGTAGCCAGCATCAGACATTTCATCATGGTGACAGGATTACAGCTGACTGATACAGTCATTAGTAATACATTACTAATACAGTATGAGAGCCTAATCTCTCCATTCTTGTACTGACCAGAAATATCTATCCTCATTTCCTTTGTTCAAAATGAACCACAATTCTTGGTTCCTAGGGAACTGCCATGGGTTGTTAAATTCAAGAGTTGCCAATCATTTGGGAAACATCATACATGAAGTTATATGAGCAGGACACACAACCAACCACAAACTAGTATTTAGTAACAAGATTACTTCAGAAGCTTTACTGATTTCTGAGAAAAATCAGAAAAAGAAAGAAAACAAAAGCTTAGATATAATTCTAAAAGTTTAGAACTTTTATCATAAATCTTTAGGGGGGAAAATGTGTTTAAACAACGAGTGGTGCCATGCATCTATAATCCCAGCACTTGGGAGGCAGAGGCAGGTAGATCTCTATGAGTTCAAGGCCAGTTTGACCTACATGTTGAGTTGCAGGCCAGCCAGGTCTACTTTGTGAGACCCTGTCTTTTTGTTGGTTGGTTGGTTGGTTGGTTGGTTGGTTGGTTGGTTGGTTGGTTTTGGATTTTGAGACAGGGTTTCCCTGTGGAGCCTTGGCTGTCCTAGACCGAGCTTTGTAGATCAGGCTGGCCTCAAACTCACAGAGATGTACTGCTACCAGTCAGCTGAGACCCTGTCTTAAAAGAAAAAGTAAAGTTCAAGCCTTGAAGGAGCTAACAATATAATAAAAGAGGATCACATATACTCAACACATATTCATAGAGAGGAAATGTCTAAAATGATAGGTGGTTGTCTAGAGGATAAAAAAATAGTGGAATGAGGAGAAAAAGCCTATGTATTGATTAACAGTTGACATAAACTTTGAGAAATAAATTCTATATATGCACTTTATATATAGTGTATATATATACTTACATACACAAATATATAAAGCAGAAGGAAAAATATGTGGCAAATCCTTGATAACATCTGACTAAGTAATAGTCCCCACATGATCCTCAGATCTTCCATACCTGTGGGAGACATCACACACTGATAATTGCCATCTCTCTTGATGAACCCCAGAATTCTTCCCAACAGTTTTCCTCATAATCATAACCAAGTAGCCAGGACAGCCATATAAAATAAAATCTATTTTCCATTTTTAATATCACACACACACAGAGTAAGCAGCATGATTTGGCAGGAGCATAGAGCCAAGCAAAGAGTGGGAAGATACAAACATGGACATTTATGTTAAAGCTAGATTATGATGGTGTGCCACAAATACCAAATTAACACGCTTGCAGTCGCAGTCTTTGCTATCCTCCAGTAATTAGCACTGTCAAACAGGACTGTATGTGCATGCATGACTTAAATAAAAAGAAACACTTTATATATTTCTCTGTAAGAGAAAGAACTAGAAGCAAGAGAGCATTTGGGAAAAGTTGACAAAACAGAAGTGGAATAAGAACAAAGGGGAGGGGCTGGAGAGATGGCTCAGAGGTTAGGAGCACTGACTGTTCTTCCAGAGGTCCTGAGTTCAATTCCCAGCACCCACATGGTGGCTCATAACCATCTATGATAACAACTGGTGCCCTCTTCTGTATACTGCATACATAATAAATAAATAAATCTTTAAAAGAAGAAGAAAGAGAAGAAGAAGAAAGAGAAGAAGATGATGAAGAAGAAGAAGAGGAGGAGGAAGAAGAAGAAGAAGAGGAAGAAGGGGAAGAAAAAGAAGGGGAAAACCAACTTCTGGCCTGGTGATAGACTGTCCAGAAGGAATCAAATAGACCAGAAGAAGACCAGGAAATCAGAGACAGCAAAACAAAGGCAAAGAGCTGGTTCATTGGTAGAAAATCCAACGAAGGAAAGAAAAGGAAGTTTAGAGCTTGCTAGGAAGTATGAGCCTGGCAGAGGCAGGGTCAGAGGTACCTGTGTGGGCAAAGATGAACATCGTCACTGACAAGGTTGAGCAGAATGAGGGCAGCCCTGAAAGACTTCCTAATGCGAAGTCTAAAACTGAAGGCCTTGAGAGCGGCTGGACACAGGAGGAAGGCTTCAGAGCCAGCTCCCTCCCTGCACACCTCCGTGGCAGTGTAGAGCTCAGAGAAGGCACTCAAACATGGAATGGATGAAATGGAACAGGGAGGTGATGTTACAGTGAGAAGACAGAGGGAAGGTAAAGGAGAAAGTGGAGATCAGGGAAGGGACGGTAAATACGCCATAGCTGCTCAACTCCTCTGAGGCCAAACAGCACCTCCTAGACTTAGTAGGGCTCCTTATCCCCCCCCAAGCCCGCTATTTTAATGAGAATATTCTCCAGAATATAGCCAGGAGAAAAGAAAAATCTTCCTTCTTTGTCCTCTAATAAAGCTGGGCTGATTCACTGGGACAGACCAGGTTTAAAGATTCATGGCTGTTGACATCAGCAATGGCTTTTCCCACTTTAATCACAACTACTTAAAAGAGAAAGTTAGCCTTAAAATGTCTTATAACTGCAAACATGCTCTTATCATTTGAAAGGCAACCATACTTGTTATTGACATAAACGAGTTCAACACTTTGCCCCCACAAAAACCTGCATCATAATAGTTCTGTTCACGGTTACCAAAATGTGAAATAATCAAGATATTTTCCAGTATATGATGTGCAAACAAACCGTGGTGGATCTATCTATGGATTTCATGTATGCGTCTATATAGTCTAGTCAGTGATAAAAGGAAATGAACCATTATATGACAAATGCATATTGCTAAGTGAAAAAAGCTAGTATGAGAAATATGTGGTATGTGATTACAGCCACACCATTCTGAAAAAGGAAAAGCTATAAGCTATATAAACAGTTAAAAAACAAACAAACAAAAAACACTGTGAAGACTAGTTAGTGGTGGTGGCCTGGAGTCTGGAGTAAGGAAAAGCCAGAATGAGAATTTTTAGGTATGTAACATTATTTCTCATGATGCTCTAATACTGGAGAGATGACATTACAAGTTTGTCAAAAACCACAGAATGGACAACAACAAAAAAACAAGCTTTCTTAAGCTCAATACTGGATCATCGATTATAACAAATGTTGAAGAAGCTGGGGGTAAATGAAGGTCAGCAAGGGCTGGGCTGGTGCTCACACTTTCTGTTCATATTTCCCTAAAGCGGACACTGTTCTAACAGAAACAGGAGGTTTCAAGAAGAGGAGAGGGTGGTAGTGGTTATCATCATCCATCATCATGTGGTGGCATATACCTACAATCTCAGCCCTCAGGAGAGAAGCAGAAAGGTAAGAAGTTCAAGGCCAAGCTGTCAAATTAATAAACAAATAACTATTACTCCTGAGATATTTAACTCATTTCAGGCATCTACTTCTGGCTTTACATTTTTTAATATATTTCTGTGGTTGTGGGGCAGCTTTTACCATCGTCGAATACCAGGAGGCCAGTAGGTTCTCCTTATTCAAGTAACAAAGAAAGAAAGCAGCTCTCCCAATTACAAAATCAATCAGAGGCTGCCAAGGAGAAGGACAGTGAGTCCGGCTACGTTCATATGGCGTTCATTTGGGCAAAGGAACAACTTACAAATTGGACCCTGAACCATGGAACATGGCAGTCCTTTCATTCTTTGAACACCTCTCAGGTACATGTATCCTTCCTGTATCTATAGAAGATGATGCTGAAGAAAGAGTTATCTCTGCTCAAAGCTTGGAACTCCTCAAGCTGAGCCAAACCCCCTCCACCCTCAGTCTCCCGACACACACAGAGCAAAGCCATTGGAACAGATGAGCATCTGAGACTGATGAACAAGCCTATGTCAAAAATTCAAACTTGGAGAGAGCTGTTTTCCACCATGGTTTGTACACACAGATCTGTAAAACTGATAATGCTAAAGTTATTATCTCATCAGAAAAAAATGCAATTTATATTTTTCTAAACCAGTGAAGTTCAGCAAAATCTATGAAAATGAAGCCCCTCACTGGTGGACACAGGCAAGTAATTTGAAAATGTGTGAAAAAAGATATCAGAGAAGGTGAACCAAACTATCATTGTTATTCGCCTGAAAATTCCTAGCCCTGTTCCAGAAACACAGCCACATTTCAGGGTAAAATAAGGTAATCTCCCCCTCTCCTCCAGCCAGCCATTTCATTTACACCCTTCCTAAGATAAATTCTTTCTTAGGAAACCTGGAGTCTTTTGTATTTGGAGATGACCTTGCATTTTTGGCCATAATAGTCTCTGCCCAGAGGAACAGTCTTTCATGCCAGCTTTTCAACAGTTCTTTCAGGGAAGAAAAAGAAATTCAATCTGAATTTCTGTTTACATTTATTTTCCTAGAATTTATCTCTAATAGGTATTTCCAGTTGCAGTCTAAAACATTAAAACCACAAAAGAAATGAAAATGCAGTGTTGGCACTTACTAATACAGGTTTTCACAAAATGTATAGGTAATTTTTCTGAATAGTCTAACTGGCTTTAAGGACTCCCTGGAAAAAAAAACAAAACTTGTTTTTTTAAACAATGTTTTGTCCTGTCATATGCTGTGTCTTACATTGTCTATTAAGATGGTTTGCTGGAATCATCATTTAAAGTACAAGTTTGACATAAACTGTGAGTCTATTTCTAAAGGATATTTTTTAATATTTTGAATGTTTGTAACACTTCTCTGGGAAGTGTTGACTGGAGAAGATCAAATAATAAATCTTGTGCTTTCTTGGAATGTATTTAGAGTTGTATTGGTAAAAGATTCAAGAAGAAACAATGTAGTATTGTGTCCTTACATAAGAGCTGGCAACCTTGTTGGAGTCCTAAAAACTAACCAGTGGACCATCTTCAGTAATACCTTCCCCACAGACAGACACAGGTACGAATATGGAGGCAGTTTCTCATCTTTGCTGGTTTTACAAGTTGTTAAGTTTTCAAGATAAAGTGGGTCTTTAAGAAATTTTTCAAAGATTAGAATTTGGCAAATTTTAGAGATTCCGAGCATGAGCTGGCTAGATAGACTAGCAGGAATCTGTAAGCTCTGGGTTGAGCAAGAGATCCTGTCTTCAAAAATAAAGTGGAGAATGAGAAAGGAAAATACCCAATGTCAACCTCAGACCTCCTCAGATGCGCGCGCGCGCGCGCACACACACACACACACACACACACACACACACACACACACACACACACACACCACGCATGCACTCCCTAGCTCCTTTATATCAGGAGCTAGAATCAGGGAGAGAACTGTTCATGGGCCAGTTAAACCTGAGCATAGTCTGTGATCTCTGCTGGGTGCTCCTAAGAGTGAAGAGCTAAGTCAGTTCCTCCTCTATAGCTTCCATGCTTCTTTGTAAATCAGGAAGGGGGCTAAGAAGCCCCGCTAATGCTCAGACCTTCAGAGTTGGACTTTAACCGTCCTGTGATGCATATACTTACATTTCCTTTAAATGGTCTTCCCAAACTCATATCCTAATGGAATAGATGTACCTTATATAAACAGAAAGCTTTTAAAGACATTTTCAATTTATGTCTTTTTAACTAAAAGAAACTAAAAGCATGTTACATGCTCTTTGTGATCCAAAGCTTTAAGTCAGGAAGTCATTTGTTTCTTGAAAAGCCCAATTTTATCCCTGAAACTACGGAAATAACCACTGTCTATATTTTTCTGCCAGTACAAAGTGAAAGCATAAATATTAACAATGAAAACCATTACCCTTCTTCTGATTCATTAGTTGGCTAAGTGAGTGGTTTTGAAGAAACTAAAAGCTCTTCAAAAATAAAATACATGAGGCCTCCTATACAAGCGAGGGAAGAAAACAGTTTATGAGATGAATCTCATGAGCTAATCAAAAAGAAACTAAACCTGTGAAAGATCCCTGCTCCCTGCAGTGTCAAGGCGTTTCTGGCTTATAGTTCCTGGGCATTGGCATCTCACTGCCTCCTTCAAAGCCAGTGTGGGTCCTACATATTTTTATCCTCAGCCCAACCTATCAGTTTCAGCTACTAAGGAAACAAAATTTTGCACATCAACACTTAAGAACCTAAGAACTACTAAATAGCTTAATGCAATCTTAAAGTGATTGTTTTTCTTCAGAATTTACCATGTATGACAACAGTTTCTGGAAAACCATTCATGGTGGCACATGCCAGCAATCCTAGCACTTGGGAGTAGAAGCAAAAACATCAGAAGTTCTAGGCTATGCTTAGCTACATTGCAAGTTCAAGGCCAGCTTGGGCTACATGAGATCTTGTCAAAAAAGGATGAGAGAGTGGGGGAGAGAAAGAGAGAGAAAGGAAGAAAGGAAGGAAGCAAGGAAGGAAGCTCAGTTGGAAAAGAGAGCCTCCAATTTCAAACATTAAACACAAACCCACCACTGCTTCCTCTCCCTAGCAATGCCAAGTTGGGTAATAGTTTAACTATATGCATGTCTTTCTCAACTTTCAACTCAGACCAAATGATTCCTATGATCTTTTTTTAAAAAAAAAAAAAACAAAAACAAAAAAAAAAAAAAAAAAAGAAACTAGTCTATCTTTTGGAATAAATTGTGAATTTTTGGTATCAGTTACCAAAATTATTCTTATTTTTCTCTTTTACATTATACATTTTTGTTTCAAAATGTTTAATAGTGGGCTGGTAAGTTGGCTAAGTATGAAAAGACACCCTTCAAGCCTCATGACATGAGTTCAATCCCCAGGGCCCATGTAGTGAAGGAAAGAATTAACTCTTATTACTTGTTCTCTGATCTTCACAAACATGCCATAACACACAGAGGCCCCGCTCCCACAATAAATACACAAATGTAATATAAGTTCATTAATTTAATATATAGCTTCAAGGTTTTTTTAAAATACCCTTTTATGAGCTGAGTGGTAGTGATGAACACCTTTAATCCCAGCACTTGGGAGACAGAGGCAGATGAATCTCTGTGAGTTCGAGGCCAGCATGGTCTACAGAGTCAGTTCCAGGACAGCCAGGACTACAAAGAAACCCTGTCTCAATAAATAAATAAATAAATAAATAAATAAATAAATAAGCACACACTATGACAATCATGTAATTGAACTGAAATAATTTTACAGCCTTCTGTATTCTAGTAAAATTACAAAAAAAATTCAACTACATGTGTACCATTGAAGGTCATTTAAAAGCTGCAATATAATATACCTAGAAAAATGGCTACCTTTCATTTTTAAGCACACTGCAGCCACTCCCACTGCTGGACTCTGCACTCGCCAGCAGTTCACCACCGCCGTTCTCCACACTCCTGTCCACCGCTGCTGCTCTGCTTTCTCACCAAGAATTTGGGAAGGCCACTTAGAATCATGTAAAAAAAAATTGATATCCACTCTCAATAGAGGCACCACTCTAAAATGGGAAATGTAGTAGTGGAGCCAAACCCTTCCTGCCATTTTCTAGTTTGTAATGTCAACTGAGTTGTTGGATTTCTCTGTCCCTCACCTCTCAGACGGAACTAGTAACTTTCTCTACCCAGAAAATCGCCTGAGATCTGTAAAGCCTCAAGGGCAGGACAGACAGTATGTAACCTTAATATGTGACATGATCATAGGTGCAGTCAAAATGTTAACCTTTCTCTTTAGTTAAACAAATCTGTAGTGGTTTATGACAGAGCCAATGAACCTCCTACAGCGTAATCAATCCACTGTAAATTCCTGGGACAGGCTGCAGTGTGTTGCTTTGTAATGTACAAGCCACAAACATTACATTTTACAAACCAAGTATTAAAGTTTTATTATATCTACAAAACAAACATATATTATTTAGTTTTTGCAAATTTCAGTAGAAAATAAAAACATGGTTTACATTGTTAATTTTATTTTCAGTGGGTTCTCCATCACTCTCTAGTTTACTGATCAAGTTACCCCCCCCTTTCTAAGCAATTTATGTTCTTTTTTCATTACTGTTCATCACCTTTATAATAGAGTAAACAAAGGAAATAGGAAAAGATTTAGCCTAAATTGGTCAAATTTTTGTTTTGTATTGGTCAAATTGTTTTGTATTCTAGGAATCAAAGAGTATGTCAAACAGCCCAAATAATAAATTCAACAACTGAGTCAAATCCCTTATTAAGTTACACATTTAACTGTTTCTCACTTGTCAGCTGACATCGCTTATTGAGAATTTTCTGATTGTAAAGCATTAGTGGAGTTGTTAATGTTGGTCAGACGACAGTCATCCAACAAGGACCTCAGCTGAGGAAGTTCCCCCACCAGACAGCCTGCAGACAGGTCTGTGAGATGTTCCCCTCGGTTAATGTGGGAGAGCCCAGCCCAGGGTGCGCAGTGCCAGCCCTGGGCAGGCTAGCTTGGGCTGTTTAGGAATGGTAGCTGAACAAGTATGAAAGGGAAATTGTGTGAGTCCTGTCTGTGCTTTCTGTTTCGTTCCCTGCCCAGGCTTCCTCTGATGATGGACTGTAATATGAAAATGTATTCCATATAAACCCTTTCTTACAGTTGCTTTTGGTTAGTGCCTTAACAGAGCAACAGAAAGTTACTGTTACATGAATGTTTTCTTTCTGCAAGCATCAAACCGAGTTTACAAGCCCCTTGGAAACAGAATATCTGTGCCTCAGCTTCAGTATGTTTCAGTGCATGAATTTGGGGGAGATTAATAGACACCTTAGGCTGCAGCTGAGTGGTATCTGAGAAGTTGGGATAGCCTAATTTAAATGAGACTCTGAGTCTCAGACCAACATACTGGAGTGTTATTGATGTAAAAGTTATCATGCATATTAATGCACCTTATAAATATTGCTTCCCAAATAGTAAGAGTATTTTAACATCTGACAAACAGCTGGACACACTTAACCTTCATAATTGTATAGTTATAGCTTGGTTATCATTGACTTAAAAGCTAATATCCACATACAAGAAAATATGTAACATGCTTGTCTTTTAGAGTCTGGGATACTTCATTAAGGATGATTTTCTGTAGTTCCATTCATTTTTCTGCAAATTTTATTATGTTGGGTTTTTTTTTAACAGATGGGTAATTGTTGTGTAAGTATACCACATTTTCTCTATCCATTCTTCTGTTGAGGAACATCTATATTGTTTCCAGTTGGGTATTATGCGAAGAGCCATAAGGAACATGTTTGAACAAGTATCTATGTCATAGTATGTAGCATCCTTTGGGAAATGCCAAGATGGAGCTTGTGGTAAACTGACTCCCATAAAAAATTAAAATATATTTTAAAAACCAAGTCATTTCAACCATTCTCAAAAGCATATTTTTAACTAATTGAATATATGATATTTTCCACTTTATATTTAAAAATTTCTGGTTTCAAGGTTTATTGTGCTGCAATATTTTTATGTTTATATTTATAAATGAATGCAGATCTTGAATTATTGCAATATTTCATTGTAACAACTACCTAATTATAATGAGCACTGCTGTCATTTATTTAAATTAATTAATGGGAACAACTGTCACTTATGGGGGGAAAAACATATTCCATGGCACACACAGTCCTAGATGATTGACAGCTACAGAAGAGAAATTATTTAAGCCACAAAACAAGCAAACTAAAAAATATAGCTCCTCCCAGTCATAAGGCACAAGCATAGTGATTCAATCTTAACAACAAAATTAAAGAGAAGTTGCTGTCAGGAGATACAGAAAACAAAAACATCTGGCTAAACTAATGAATGCCACTTTAAACAGAACAGCAAAAATCTAAATGTCTTAAATTAGGGCCAGGCTTGGAGGCACCCTCCTTTAATCCCAAACACTTAGATCTGTGTGAGTTTGAGACCAGCCTGCCTGGTCTACAAAGAGACCTAGGCTATCCAGGGTTACACAGTGAAACCTAGTCTCAAAACAAAAACAGATTCTCAAATCAAAAACCCCTCAAATTGCTACATATGGTGCCACATGAGTAAGCCCAGCTCTCAGGAGCAGATGAAGAAGAAGTCAAGAGATCACATCACCTTAGAGAGCTTACACAAAACAAACTTCACTGTGTTACCCAAAATAGGCTGGGCTCAGAAAGACAGATACTGTGTGTTTTCTCTCAGCTGTGGAATCTAGATAGAAATTCGGGGTGGAGTGGTTACAAGTGGAGGTCTCGACAGTAGAAATAAGACCATGACAGAAATGGGACCATGGCGAGATCTTAAGGGAGGGGAGAAGGTACCAGAACACCCGTGACATGAGAGCAGAGAGAGGCTATGGGGAAGAAGGGACCCATAAAGGGAGAAGAGCAGAATGGGAACGACAATGGGAGAAGGGTGAATAAACAGAAAATGCAAACTATAAAAAAGAAAAAAAGTTGGTTGTTTACTAAATGAATTTGTTAGTGCAAAATTTAAATGTATTTGGTGATTTTATTATGTAAAACTTCAGTCTAACAGAGAATGCTGTGAAACAGCAGAACTGATCTTACTTTCACAGCACAGAATCCAGTGTGTGAGGACCATTTGAGAACCTGCTCTTGCTCCGTAGATGTTTTTATTTATTTTGATGGACTTGGATCAAATCCACACACATGTTCGTTACCTTCTCTTACCCCCTTCTCCTCTCCTGCTGCCCCTGCCTCCTTCTGCTATTCTTGTATGAATTCTTAATCTAGAGTCTTCACATCATATTAAAAAGACATAATGGTATCTGTCTTTCTGTGCCTTAACTCATGTTAACTAATTTCCAATTCCATCCCAATTTTCTGTAAGTTATATAATTTAATTTTTTTGTTGCCAAATAAACCCCATTGTTTGTGTATATGTATGTGTGTGTGCAAATATATGTCTGCATATATGCATAAATATATACATATACCCTATTTTCTTTATTTGTTCTTATGTTAATAATTCCATAACAGTTGTTATTAAAAGTGCAGGGGATGTGCTTGTGTCTCTGTAGTATGCTAACTTGGATTCCTCTTAGTTTATGTATAAAAATGGTATAGCTCCATCACATGGCAGTTCCATTTTAGAGGTTTGAGGAATCACCGTACTGATTCCCATAGGGGCTGAACGGATTTGCATCCCCCAGGAATGAACAAGGCTTCCCTCATTGCCCTCTCTACATTCTCTTCAGTATTTGTTGTTTCCATGATAATCATCATTCTAAACAGGGGGAGATTAAAATCTCCATGGCTTTTCAATTACTATTTCCTTGATAGTTAAAAACGTTGAATTTTTTGTTGATCTTTATATAGTCTGTATTTTAGCCCCCAATAGATTGAAAGGCTGGCAAAGCCTTTCTTCCTTCTTTAGGTTGTTTCTCTACTCTTGCAATTGTTCCCTGTGCTGTGCAGAGGCCTTCAATTTCACACAGTCCTGTTTCCTAGACAATCAGGGTGCTATTCAGGAAGGCTATGCCTCTGCCTCCATCTTGAAGTGGTCTTCCTACATTTCTCTCTAGTGATTCTAGACTTTCAAGTCTTATACTAAGGGAGTGATCCCTTTTATGTTATTGATTTTTGTGCAGAGTGAGAACTATGAATCTAGTCTCACTTTTTCCTACATGTAAATATCCAGCTCACCTAGCACCATGTCTTGGGCACTTTGATGAGGGCTACAAAGGCTTACTGAGCCTTCTGTGACCCTGGTGTCCATCTCTTAAGGCAGTAACATGATGGCTTTGTTAGTTTGGCTCTGAGCAGAATTTGAAATCAGCAATTATGATACTTCCAACATCAAAGCATAGCTCTTGAGGTTGACTATATCAATTCTCAGCTCCAAAAATGGTTCGATAGCTAAGTGAGTAGGACACCATTTGATTCTTGGAGAACTTTAAGGAAAGATTCTGATACATCAGAAAAAAAATATATTATTTCACCGTTACAATCTATCCACTCATTTCCAACAAGGGCTACCAGATTCAACAGAAGAATAGGATAACCAATTAAATTTAAATTTTAGATAAACAGTGAAAAATATTTGCACACGGTATATACTAAACTACTGTGTGTTGTTTAACTGAAATGTAAATTTCACTCTGCATCCTATAGTTCATCTGGCAACCCTAACACTTCTAATGCCAGCTGTTTTTCATTCTTCTATTAAGTAACATAGCATCATAACATATAACATATAACATAACATATAACAATAGCATCATAAATCTTGCTTTGTATTAGGTGGCATGTAATTACACAGTCAGCTGGCAGCCCTGATGAAGAACTGAAATGGATTTAGTAGGATTCCTAACTTTTGAAAGAAAGTAGAAACCATTTGTGGAATTGTTTTAGGATAGTCAAAGACATTCTGTTCCCATCTGTTCTTGATGTTTCTTAAAGGGACTTTGGTGATGGTAAGAATATTTAATTATGAGATTATATATATACTTATGAAACTGTTCACAGCAGTTTACTTGCAGCCCATACAAATGTGTTTTACATCATAATATAGATTTTTTAGAAAGGTCTAGGGCATTGCAATCGTGTGAATTTTAAAAAGATTTGATCCAAAGCTTGGGGGCTGGAAAGATCACTCATAATTAGGAGCACTTATGCTATTGCTGAAGACCTGGATTGGGCAACCAACACCCACATAGTGGCTCACAACCAACTGTAACTCCAGTTACAGGGGTTCCGATGCCCCCTTCTGGTTTCCAAAGGCACTGCATGCATGTGGTACATATAAACTCACTCAAGCAAATACATAATCACACATAAAAATAAGTCTTTAAACTTCCAAGTTAGCATGATCTATAGGTGATTTTTAAATTATAATCATTCAAGCACTAAGAATGTTGAAGCTTAATTAAATTAAGCTTGCTTAATTAAAAATATTACTTAATAAAAATTATATATTGAAATCACACAAAAAAAGGAAACCTTGAAACTTAAAATTTTAAGGCTCAATTTAAAAATACAAAGACATAAATAAAACATTTTAAGCTTTTCTTTATAAAAAGTTTTAATTCAAAGGTAATTTTGATCACTGAGATGCTTCAACAACATAAGGACAGTGTCCATGTAGTGTTTACAATATTCTAAAGCAATATAACAAGTCCTCAAATGAATCAATTAATCTCTTGAAAGAAGTTTCACTAAATTGAATGAATATCACTGAAATACTGGTTGTTTTCCAAATATCTATTTTCTCCCAAATTAAAATAGATTTTTCAACCACAATTATTTCAAAATAACTGAAAAACAACATGAGAAATTTTCCTGTCTTCATCTCCAAGCATAGTCTAAAGACTCAGATCCAAGTTATGAATAGCTGTCATGTCAGACATAAAAGGTTAGCAAAGTTAAACTTTATGTCCCACTTTACAAATAACACATTTGTTAATCTTGGATAACAAAACCATAGATATTTTTCTACATAAAGATAAAGATCAGAAAGCTAAAACAGAAAACAGTCTCTATGAGTCACCATATCCCATTGACTAAAAGTCACAATTTAAGGAAATTCTGTAGCTATCTAAGCACTGAACAACAGTGCCACCACCATTAGGAGCAATTTGGAAAACAATGCAAAACTTAAAGAGTGAATGTCTGGTGATTTTTCTAAACCAGATAGTAATCTCAGGGAAAAAAATAAAAAGTAATGCTCAACAGAGTCCTTTCTCATGTGCTACACATTAAATTATTTTTCAAAAACCAACCCAAATATTTTATAAGTTTAATAGATTGAATAATTTTTAACTATGATGCTTTCTATTTAGTGCCAGCACCTCAATGATAGTGTGTCCTTATACCAACTCTGATGTCTGTCCTTCCAATCTCTTTGTTTAACGCTCCTGAAAACATCTCCAGATGTGTACTTTCTAAGAAAGCATATTTGGAAATTGAATAGTTGACATATGCTAAATAGTTCTCAGCAAAGCATTATGCTCTCTACATAGGGCAGTTGCCACAAGTAGGATGTGAGAGCTAGGGGTGGTGGACGTTGGAACCAGAAAAATAAGAGTTTTCCATGTGAGACTAGGCCTATGGGCCATGGAGTGGAATCTGTACTTTATTCCTAGAGCAGTAAGATGTCACCAAAGAGTTTTTAGCTGGAAACAGGTACAATAAGATTTGTCATTTTGAAAGCATAGCTACTATTCTAAGAATGTATTAAGAAAGAGACAGTGTTTGAAAGCAAAATAAGGAGTTAAGAAGATGCCCTGGTGATAGGAGCCAGCCGCAGATACAACCAGAAGCAAGTACAAATAAAAACTATGACCAGAGTCAGAACCCAGCAGTAGACTGGATGTGATAGGCAAGATAGACAACTACAGGGATGGTGGGGCTACTGATGAAGTGAAGGACAGAACAGGTGCTGGAGGCGGTGAAGAGCACCTCCTGGAGCTATAGAGAACCTGGTTCAGCTTCCAGAACCTATGTGGAGCAGATCACAAGATCCAGCAACTTCAGCTCTAATAATCCAATACCCCCCTGGCTTCAGTGGGCACTGACATACATGTGGCAACCTCTATCTTCCTCTCTCTCTCTCTCTCTCTCTCTCTCTCTCTCTCTCTCTCTCTCACACACACACACACACACACACACACACACACACACACACACATACATACACATACATACATAAAAATAAATATTAAAAAGTAGAGCACAAGATGAAGGAGCACAGAAGGACTTGGAAATATCCAACAAACATTTACTCAGACCCAAGTATATTCATAAATCTGGTGAATATTTTTAAGCATCTACCTTGATAGTCAAAGGTGTACTTCTGTGACAGCAACTATTTCTACATATGACTACACAGTTATGATACACTGGATACAGAGTATGTCTATTTTACCTTAGAGTCCCTATAATGCAAAACAGTCTTGTCACAAATACTGTAAGCATCAATGAACAGATGAATGCGTGAATTAATCAATAAAAGTAACTTTGCCAAACATATCACAGTGTGAAAAAATATTAGCACTGCCAAAATGTTAGTGGAGTCAAATTTTAATGACCTTGGCTCCAAAAGCAATATTTAAAGACTTAACATAAAACACTACAGGACAGGAGACAAGACACTTCCTCACTCTGCTCTATACATTAATATGTATAAACCCAGTTTTCAATATTCAAATTAGTCATATAATCTTACATAACTAAGAAATTCCTTTATATGGTATGGCCTAAGGAGATAACATAGTTCTCATTTCACTTGCAGAATATAAAGTGCAAGCATTAAAAAAAAATAGATGACAGACACAGAGCCAGACATAGTCACCTACACTGACCTGAGCTATCACAGGCCAAGTCGTAAGAGAAATAAAGAGTAATTTGACTAAATATACATCATAAGTAGTTAAAAGACAGTGGCTTCTGCAAATGGTGGTATATCTGCATAATTCCAGGAGGGAGAGACAGGATGATCTTAGGTGAAGGTCATCCTAGATGAAATAACAAGATCCTAGCACAAAAGAGAGAGGCAGAAGGAGGTAACAATGAAACTACATTGTGATGAGGCTGATTAGAAACCAAAAAGAACCTTGAACAAGGATATACACGGATATAAAATGTGACTTTATTCATAATAATAAAAAAAGACACAAGAAATTACTGGATAAAGTTCAGAAAATATATGTAAATATTGTCTTAAAATTTTTATATGCTTGTAGATTCCCCCATTGCTAGCCAGTGGGCAACTTTATTGGTAGTATATAAATTGATTTCAAAGTCCTTTTTTTATTGGAAAACATATAGATAGATGCATACATACATACACACAAAATTCGGGCAGGAGAATTGTTGGTTTTTGGTTTTGGTTTGTTTGTTTGTTTCATCTTGTTTTTGGAGACAGGTCCAGGCTGGCCTCAAACTAGCTTTGTAGCCAAGCATAGCCTTGAACTCTTGACTCTCTGGTCTCCATCTCCTAAGTGTTGAAATGATATGTATAACCCACCACATCTAGTTAATGATTCAAACCCAGGGCAAGCACCTTACTAACTTAACTGCATCCCTAGTCTCTGTACACAATTCTTTATCTACAAGCTTTACAGCAAATCTACAGAACAGGGATCAGATTCCCATCACAGAGATGGAGAAACACTCAGCATTCAGAACACTGGCTACTCTTGCAAAGATCTAGGTTTGGTTCCCAACACCAACATCACAGCTCACAACCATCTGTAACTTCAGTTCTAGGAAATCAGATAACCTCTTCTGGCCTCTGCAGGTACCAGGTATACACAAGGCACACTCATAATTATGCAGCCAAAACACTCAATATATTCATCTGGTTTTTGATATACTTGACTTTGGACCCAGTATGGTGGCATAGAGTTGCAATCTAAACACTCGATGGGTTGGTCTGAGATCAACTTGATTATCCAGAAAGATCTTTTCTCAAAAAAAATTAATAATAATAATAAATAAATATTCCATCTTACCAATGAAGAAACTGAATGGTTCTCAGTAAGAAAGAAAGGAAGGGAGGGAGGGAGAGAGGGAAGGAGGGAGGGCACACAAACAGATAAGAAGTAAACATTGAAGAACCAGAAAACACCTCCATTTTTGAGCAGAAGTTTCCAGTTTCAAGGTAAGCCTGAGGTCTACAGGCGAACAAAGTTCGAACCAGAGAGGTAGCTTAGGGACTGATAACAGTTAATTATTCACGGAATGTCTCAGGACCAAAGATAGCCTGGAAAGATCCAACCCAGGAGGTACTTGGAAAGAAAAGGGCTTGGCAAACAGCCATCTGAGATAACAGAGGAAATCTAAAAATCCCTCCAAAAGACGAGCTAATCAGAATTGTATCCATGCTAAGTCCTCAATTGATGTACAACCTTATGATTTTTACCTTTAAAAACCCAGCTTGCAAAGGGGTGGCACCGCCTCCGACCACTGTCACACCTGTGTGCCAAGGTCCTTGTCTTGCAACTCGTAATTTTCAATAAACCTTGCTTTTGCATTTTACAGACTTCTCATCTCTGGTGTTCTATCTGGGGGCCTTGCAAGCAGGGCACAACAATATGAGACTGAAGAATCTCAAATTAGGTTTACATCCCCAGAAGATTGACTCACTCAAAGATTAAGCTCATAAGTCCTGTGGTTCTAACAATGGTGGCTGCATTGACAGGGGACAAGGGTCCATTAGGATGGAGCAAGGAAATGACTTATGTCAGTTCAGCTGGTGGGGTAGGTTAAGGTTTTAACTAACCTTAGACAGACTATATAGATGATACATAGGAGATACAAGCTATGGCCCCTTCCTTCATAGAACTGATGAGGTGAAACTAACAAAGAAAAAAGAGCACAGTAATTCCCTTAAATCTACAGAACAGTTCCTAATTTATTATGCTTCTGTGAAAATCACAATTATAAGTGATGAACTAAGAGGAGGCTTTGTGTTCTATGAAAGTCTGGAAACTTCTAGGAACACTAGCCCCAAGAGGCTTAATTTATCATGGGGTGCTAGAATTGATCCCAATATCATTCGGCTACAACACATTGGTGGTCTTTAGTTCTTATAACAACCATGCTGATTAAAGCTATGAATGGTTTTTATGAGAACTTTAGCCAAAATTCCAATTCTTTCCGGATTCTTTCCTCTAGGAAGCTGGAAGCGGCTTTAAAATCCAACAGTTAAAAAGAAAGCAAGAGAAAACATTCATCCCTCAGGGTCCTTTCCTGTTGTAGAAAGTTTTCCGGGCCCATTTGGGCCCAGAGGCTCAGGACCTGGCCTGCAGCAGCTTTTGTACCCCAAAGAAATGGATCAGATGCTTATATTAACTTCATACTGTTTGGCCCATGTCTCAAGCACATTAATAGCTAGCTCTTTCATCTTAATTCAACCCATTTCTTGTAATCTACTAATCTACCCGCCACGTGGCCCAGCCCGTGGCTCACCTGTGTTTCTTACATGTCTGTTCTTCTCAGGGGTCAGATGGCGACTGACTAACTACACCCTCCTTCTACCTGTCTGTCCTCTGATTCTCCACCCACTTCTATGGTGTTCTACATAGGCCAAAACAGCTCCTTTATTTACAGTATACAGAGAACATTCCACCACACTCTCCTCCTGTTGGCTTACCCCTCCCTCACCCACAGGAACTTAGTTGGTGACAAGCCCCTAAGACAACAGACCAACAGAGAAACTCCATGGGCTTCAGAAAAAGAAAGAAAACAGGCACCATTTACCCTTAGCCATATTATAACTCAAAATAAGGTGAATAATGGCTGCCAATATTTATGGACCAATCCTTATCTTTAAAAATTTATTTAAAACTTGCTCATTATTTATTTAAGGCTCCCAACTTTACAAAGCATTACTTGTCTCTTGACCACAAAACCAAACAATTTGAGAGAGTTCTGGCTTTTACTGTTTCCAGACTGGTCAAAAAATTAGAATCTCATACAAGCTGAAAGCTAGGGATGTGGTTCCATGGGATAGCACTGGCAAACATGGCTAGCAGTAGTAGAAAAGAATAGCTGAAAACCTAAGTCAGACATCGTTTTATAATATTCAAGCTTTCATTCATATTTTGTAATAGACACAAGCTTTGTTAAAATGAGCATAAACTGGAGAAGGAAAAGAAGTTTAAGGCCATTAGCTAACAGAGGAGGCCTTTTGTTAGTTTTTTTAAAAACAAAATTCAAAGATGCAATTAAATTCTAAGGTATAATCAGCTCAACTAAGTTAAGACAGTCCTATAAGAAAATAAGTGTTTTTCTAAAGTTGAAGAAAGAAAAGTATTATATTTATTTAAAAAATAATTTATTTAATTTTATTTTATGTGCAAGGTGTCAGATCCCCAGGAACGGGAGTTATAGACAGTTGTGAGCTGCCATGTGGGTGCTGGGAATTTCTGGAAGAATAGTCAGTGTTCCTAACCACTGAACCATCTCTTTAGTCCCTAAAAGTATTACATTTTTATCTGCTCATTAAAACGAAATTTTAGACAAGATTAATCAAAGCTGAACATAGAGCTGTGTCAAATATGTAAGTATTTAAAGTTCCTTCACCAAATTAATGGATCGATAATAAATTTAAAACTTTTTCACTCTAGAATTTAAGAAAATTGAAAATACTTTTGAACCAAGCTGAACCAACTCTAGTAAAACTGTATGACTATGTTTTCAGGAAGGAGTTAGTTGGTTTATAAAACTTTTTTAAGAGAATGAAAGCTTTCTTTTTTAATAACTTATGACTGCATTGATTTTTTTTATAATGTTGTAAGAATGATCATAGAAAACCAATGGTGAACCAGGCCTCCGATCTCCCAAACGATAAGCAGACAGTGAAGTTCTTCAATCACACTAGAAAGGTGACACACAACCCAGTCAGGTCACAGCCTAAGAGCCAAAATATGAGGTTGTTCCATGGCTCAAAAATCCTCTCTCCAAAGCCCTCCATTAAAATCCTAAGAATTATTTTTGTTTCCTGATTCCTTCTTATGTCTAAAAGGCCCCAACAATCCATCCTTCAAAATGGGCATTGTATTTATTGACTAAATTACAACTACCTAGCAACATCTGCTACTCACATCTCTTACTTAATGCTCTCAGCAGCCTTAGGAGGTGGGTTCTGCTACAGAGATGAAGCTGAAAATAAAATAGAATAAACACCATATACAGCATCACACAGTCGGATAAAGTCAGCACCCAATTCCTGTTGCCCGATTCTAGTCTTCAACGGCAGTGTGTATCACATATTGAACCTAGTACCTAATTGTAGGAACTTCTAGACAGACAACCTTAACTTATCTTATACTGTTTCTTAGGCTTAAGAAGGGAGTTTGAACAAGGGATACAGGAATGAAAAATGAGACTTTACTCAAAAATAAAAAATCAAGAAAAAAGAAATCTTCCATTTCTTAATGATTTTTTAAATAATTACTTCCCTATTCAAGAAAAGCACATTCAGCCAAATCCATCTGCCAGACCAAGTATGTCTTTGGTCAAGTCATCAAAAACTCTGAAATTTAAAAGCATTGTTTCTTTATTACAAACACAAGTCTGTTAAACTTCTCTCAATGGAATAGTAACTTTTCCCAGATTCTCCTGATATAGAATCTCAAAGCAGCAGAAGGGAAGTGTAACAGATGGAAGCCCACAGTCGCTCTATCATAGCAACCAACATTACAGTCTAGGAACATGAAACCCAAACAAATCAGAACAAGGCACTAAATTACAGTGTGAGTCTGGGAATGTTACTTATCCTGTCTGTTCATCAATGAGGTGGATCTAAGGAGTAGAGTTGGGAACAGTAGGAAATATGCACGCTAACACATATAAAGTGCTTACAATGCATAGGAAGCATTGTGACAGGAGTCTGGAGAAGACACATACATAATCATCTTCAAATATATCAAGAGCTACAATGTAGAAGTTAAACTTACTCTCCATGCTTCCTAAAGAGGGAAATAAGACTGTCTAAGAAATGTATCCGATTTGGGCTAAATATAAAAGCATTTCCAGGCATCAAAAGCAGCATGAAAATAGATTAGCTTACTCATGAGAGAGAGAGAGAGACAGAGACAGAGACAGAGACAGAGACAGAGAGACAGAGACAGAGAGAGACAGAGAGACAGAGAGAGAGAGAGACAGAGAGACAGAGAGAGAGAGAGACAGAGAGAAAGAGAGACAGAGACAGAGACAGACAGAGCACGCCCTGGAGAAGAAGAGCAAAGCTTACGTATCTGGAGGGATTCCTGCAGAACATAGAGGAATCCCTGCCCTAATGCCCTAACTGTACAATGACGTCCAGTGGCTCTCCTAAGGCAAACACTGCTAATTTCCTTCACACCATGCTTAGCACATGGTGGTTACTCAAGATAGCCTATAGTGTTCTTGCCTGAGGTATCTACTTCATTCACCAGTTATATGCATTTGCAGCCCATATCTATGTAAGCCACATTATGATCAACCTCAAGGAAAGAACTGAAATCAGTTTGACTTTCTCCAGATTCTTCCTAAAGTTCAGAACAGAAAAAGAGAACCCAGTGCAATGTCTTTATTTTACATAAATATATAATATCTAAATTCAGAGATTTTAAATTATGATTCCAAGTTTTTATCTTTGCTAATAGCACTAAGCCCTCAACATTTGCAGTGGACATTCTCCAATGTCCGTGGAAAAAAGTTTTTTTCTCTCTTTGGGCATCTAACAGTCTTTACACAAATAAAAACTTAACTTTCAGTGATGTGACCTTATATTCAAATCATGCTTTTACAGCAGTAGCTCCAAGAAAGCCGGGTTGCCTTCTGTTAGTATTTCACATTGCCATGTGGCTGGAAACCCATTGGATTATCAATACATACAGGAACTCAGTCATAACTCTAGAAATGGGAGATTACAACATTTTGTTACAAATAAAATATAAAACCGATACTTTGCATTTCTAACACGAATTTTCCAGTGCTCAGTTGAATGTGCTGAAACAAGCTTCTAGCC
This sequence comes from Sigmodon hispidus, assembly GCA_004025045.1. Lineage (NCBI taxonomy): Eukaryota > Metazoa > Chordata > Mammalia > Rodentia > Cricetidae > Sigmodon > Sigmodon hispidus. The sequence goes on along the minus strand of PVIH01008864.1, from coordinate 1,416 downwards.
TCACTGTGACTCCGACTTCCAACTTCAACAGCACATAGACCCTGGGCTAATGTGGGAAGAGTCCAAGTTGAGCCATTTTGAGTATCTTCTCTCCTGGCTTCATTTCAACCATGTAATAAAATCTTTGATTTTGTGGGTTTGTAGTTCATTTGTTTTGTTTTTTATGATAAAAATATGCATGATGTGGCTAAAAATATAGCATGATAGATTTTTTAATTAAAAAAAAATATTTTCCCATAGTTCACTACTGTGGCTCTGCTTTTTCCTTGAGATGGTTGGCTACATTGGTCTAGAAGGGTGGAAAGAGTAGAAGCAGGAAACAGGGTTAGGACGGAAAGAAGAAGACAGCCCTCCAGAGACAGATTTCCATGAATCAGCTCAACTTTATTCCAGAGTATAAGAAATATATAAGATTGGGGTGCCTGGGGACACATCTTAATTTGCATTAAGTGGCACACTCCTATCACAAAGCTTTGTATGTGATGGTATGGTCCTACCAAAGTGGCTACAGTACTTGTCTAATTGCCCTGTGGGTCATCAGGGGAAGAGCATTTGCAGGAAACTGTATTAAAGGTCACCCTTGAGATAAGTCAGGCACCCTAGAGACATCCTCCAGATAAGGCTGGGTAGAGAGCAGGAAGCCTTGCTGGGGAAGGAGTCCTCCAGCTTAGAGATGGCTTCCAGGTTATAGTAGACAGCAGCCTCTGATCAGCAGAGTCTCCAAACACCCCACTAGAGGAAGTTTCACAACCCCCAGAGTCTTGACTTCCTCACCTGTGTGGTGAAAATTATGACAGTCATGTCTTACCAGACTATGCTAAGAACTGATAAAAAAAGATTGACAGTGTTAGTATCCATTATTCTTCTATAGCATGAAATGCTTGAAGAAAGAAATCTCAACTGTCTAGCCACCATCACATATAATTCAATTGTTTAATTGTCATAATAATTGAAAACATCTCTTTACAAGGATAAAGGGGATGGCAGACAACCACACTTAGTAAACAAAGGGATAGAATTTAAGAGTGATCTCTAAGTCTTCATCTAGCTCTCCAATTCTATAATAATTCTATTGGTTAATTGAGAGGACTCAAGCTGTTGGGGTGCACACCCTAGCTGCCCATGTCAGAACCCCTTTAGCCTGTGTATTCCAGTTATCACCGATGCCTCCATCAGATCACATGTCTCTGTCTGTCTGTCATTACAGGGCTCTTTCAAGTAGCACTTGGTGCTTAGCTTAAGGCCCTCCTGTGGAGGTGGTTGTAATGGCTGGTGCAGAAGGTCCTCCTGTGGAGGTAGTTGTAGTGGCTGGTGCAGAAGGTCCTCCTGTGGAGGTGGGTTGTAGTGGCTGGTGCAGAAGGTCCTCCTGTGGAGGTGGGTCACAGTGGCTGGTGCAGAAGGTCCTCCTGTGGAGGT